>CAUYSK010053102.1:0-60555 GCA_963575035.1 Avahi laniger
ATCAGTTAATACCAATTTGATGGTGAGTACATGTGGTGCTTGTCTTTCCATTCTTGGGATACCTCACTTAGTAGAATGTGTTCCAGCTCTATCCAGGAGTATACAAGAGGTGCTGTATCACCATTGTTTCTTAAAGCTGAATACTACTCCATGGCAGTTTTTTCCTCAAAAATAGTAATTGTTTATTAAAAAGTTGTTATGTATTTGATGAACAGATTTTGTTTTACTGGAGTCAATGGCTTATAGATGAAACACTATAATACCCCTCAAAAATATTAATTTATAATACTGCCATGAAAAGCAAGAAAGGTAGCCCCATTGTTGAGAGCAATTTATTAATATTAAAATTTTGAGCATTAATTTTAAATCTATAACATGATTCAATACTTATAATTTGAATATTTTATATAGTTTATAAACATACAATTATTTTAATATAAGAGTTTTGACTATTGTTAAATACTTTAGTGCATATTCAATAAAATCATTGGTCTGTCAATATTTAGTGGTGAATATTTGTGAATATTAGAATTTTAAATGCTGATTAAAGCCCTCGTGTTTAACAGACTCCTCAAATTAGTTCATTTCTTCAACTTCATTTTCTTTGTATCCCTTATTAGTATAATAAAAACCTAATATTGATACAACAAGTACAACAGCATCCATTCTTGGAGGCTAGGCTTCTTATGATGGATGTTTAATATGTGTTTCTGAGATCTTTTAGAAAATCCCTGCTGTCCATATTTTAAAAATTTGAGGAAAAATTTATATCAAGAGAATAGAAAGTAGGGGAGAGTTATGCTCAATTATTTTAGAGGAGAAAATATACATGCACAAATATCACACATGTAAAGATGACTAACAAAGCTGTTATTTATTGACTGCTTAGTCTCATTCATTATTTTTTAATCTTCTATGTGTGTTAACTCCTTTGCTAATAAAAATTTAGAATTTTGTCAGAAGTGGATGTCTGGATAAAAACATTTAAATCAACTAAGCCTATTATTATCTCTAATATCATTGTTAATTAGAATACCACTGTAAAATTATATTATTTTTCCACATACATGATTTTTATTCAGGTGTACACAAATATTGTAACTTAAAGACACTATTCTATTTTATGTATCAAAATTTGGAAATTAGAGAATTTAAGTGACTTAAACAATAGCTACCATTTTCTCAAAAGTATTTCTAAACTGTTTCTCTTCTACAAACATTTAAACTGTCAAAATAAATGCATCATTTTGCATTCTCTACTGAAAAAGAATATGGTTTATTTCATTAGGGATTATGTCTTTTTGGTCCTAAGACAAAAGTTACTTATCGAGAATTGATGACCAAATCTAACATGTATATCTACCTGATTTCCTTTCCAAAGCAGAGAAGAAATAGCTAATTAAATATAGTTTATGCTGAGCAAGTGTCAGCAAGCTAATAACAACAAACACTTAAACAGGAGCAAGATAAAAATAACAAGTGGATAGCAATGAAGAAAAAATTTTTAAAATTCTTAATTAACTAAAAAAATGACATAAGAACTATAAAGATACAATCAGAGATATTTTGTGTTAAATATATATTTCGTAATTACTGAAATATTTATGAAACCCTGGAGTGGAATAGCTACTTCTTTGCTATCTACTTAATCCCTGACACTTTAAATATATGTGACACAAAATTGAAATAGCTCACAGGTAAAAAGAGAATAGATGTAACCTTGGCCACCAAAAGCCTACACTGGATAAATTTGCAAATACTGCTAATCTTAGGCCCTTCTGTTTGGTAAAGAAACCCCCAGCAATATCATTATTCTTTTATAAACAAGCATAGCTCCACACTGATTTCTCTGCCATATTAGATGGACCAGATATTAAAGTAGGTCTCACTTCCGGGGACCCACTGTGAAATCAATTCCTCTGTTCTAACAGATAACCCACTGACCGCTCTGCATACCCAGACCCACAAGAATGAAACAGAGAATTTGGCAACAAACTAGAATAAATAGCTTACTTCTTAAGCATTTTACTCATTCACCTCCAGATATTACTTTCATACACTGTAGGGTTTTAGACTTTTTAAATTTGTTCATATTCTTTAATTCTTTTTATGGTTTTTATAACTTTCAGCCAGGTGATTCCATGTGGTTCTTATCATTATTTTAATTTCACAGTCGCAGTTTCAGTTTCTAAGATCAAATTCTCTACACAACTTTTCACCTGTTAACATTGCATTGCATAGGTGGGCTGTGTGGGAAGTAAACGAAAAACAATTTTATTCATCTCTGCATTGGAGATATAGTAATTACCCATTTCTTTGCTGAAATCTAAAGAGGATCCTTGACTTTTCTAGTCATTGAATTCCATCTAATTTACTTTTGATATTTGTCTCACTTTAGCAATTAAAATATTCAGTACAATTCAACAGATGTATCTCTGAACATCATTTAAAATTTCCCTCTCCCCTACCCTGGGGTTGTTTCAGGCCAGAAATCCTGAAATTGGGGTATGAGTGGAGAAAATAGTCAAGTTCCCTTTTGTTTCATTCACTCTTCTTAAGCTTCTATTCCTCCCCTTAAATTCTAGTTTGCTAGACCAGGTTAGGGTTACACTGCATGAGGGTTAGAAGGGAGAAAAGGTAAGGGATGGAAAATATTTTACTTTGCTGGAAGACACACCTTGTGTTGAGGTTTCTCTTCTAAAAACTGATATATAACATAATAAACACTTTAATTTTTTTACTGATATCTTCTCACCCCTAGCTGATAATATAAATAGTCCTATGATATATGTATATACTATAAATAACATATTTATATGTTATATTGCATATAAATATGTTATATTACATATGTAATATAAATATGCATATAAAATTATATATATATAATCCCATAATATAAACTGAGAACATTGCATTGTTAGTGATGTTCACTATTTTCTCACTAGTATATAAGCAAGTGCTTACATATGCTAAATACTTGATAAATATCTACTGAATAGATAAGTAAACATTTTTTGAAACACCCTCACTATAGTGGAGGATAAGCTTTTAATATAGATTTAAAATTATATCAAAATGGAATTGTAATGAGTTATACATTGACTCATAATCCTTTAAACCTACACATGCAATTTATTTTTCTTATATTGTATTTCTTGTAGGTCAATCTCAGAATAACACCAATTCATGCAGTGTTGGGTTTCCATGGATACATACTATCTATGTTTAAAAGACTTACTACAGTTTTAATTACTTGTTTTTGGCAAGATCAAAGACAAGGTGTTCTGTGGACATTCATTGGGGGTGTATATGTCTAGAATAAAAATAAAGCTTAATATTTGCTTACTGTTTTAAAATGCTTGCAGTCATCAAATAATGAAAGTAGTACAGAACTAAAAATTATGTCATAATTCATGTATAAAATATGCTTTCTGTACAAGATTTTCACTGGTTTGCCAATAACATATTGAGAGATGAATTTAATAATTCAATTAAATGGTTTGGTTCTATGAATCTTTGAAAATACCCTTCATTTTGAGGTTTTCTTAGGAATGGACAATACTAACTAGCTCTTAATATTTTTGAATATTCAATGTTTGAAATAGTGTAAATTGTACATTTTCACTAAAAATAAAAATTTAAAGTAATAGTTTCTTCTCCTTGATACTTATTTTAGTGCAATGCTATTAAAGGATATGTATAATACAAACATATTTAAAAATGAGAAAATAAAGCAGAAATAGCATGCACCATGTTTGTGAAAACACATCATATTTATAAAAGAGGTATCTCAAGATATTTAAGAAATCACAGTATATTGTAATTTTACAGATGAATAAACTGCAATAGCAAAGTCACCCAAGAGTAATTCAGTATGTCATTTAAAGAAATGTGAATTAATATCATTTCTCCTGTCACTCTGATCCAATGCTGCTCCTTTACATAAAGCAAAGTTGTTCATTCATTTATTCACTAAATGCTTACCGAGTATCTGCTGGGTTAAAACCTTGCAGAATTATGCTACTGTTCTGGGAAGACAGATGATAAAATGTCTGCCTTCCTAGTTTCATTTCAAGTTCCAGTATTAATAACATGTTTGAAAGCATTAACATGTCACACAAATGGCTATGTTAGTAGCATACTTTTTAACTGTTTGGAACTCAACAAAGTTGGGTTAAATTAAGTTATTATGGTTATACTACCTAATATGGCACCTAACAAAATTGGGTTTAAATCACGGTTATACTACCTTTATATACCTAGTACCTAATAATGCCAACTTACAAAACTTATTTGATCCTTCTGAGATTCATTTTTGTAATAAAGTGGAATTAATAATAGTTACTTTGTCATTTTCTAAACATAAAAGAAGTGACATAAGGAAATTCATATGTATACAGTACATACAGAACAAAGAAGACTCATGCTCACTCTTTAGATATGTAATCCTGAGATATATTATCTTTCGTATACTTTGGACATTTGTATATGTTCTAAAATACCTAAAAAGATTGAATAAAACCACTATTTATAGCAGTAATAATCAATTAATTTGGGCATATTAAAAGACTCATATTCAGCATTTATAAAGTATTATTCAAATGATAAAGATACATAAAGCTCATTATGGAAGTGGACAAAGGACTTCCATGTTTATCTCACAAAATATAAATGGTCAATGAATCATTGAAATATATAAAATTAATTTTAATATGATTAGTAATCAGGAAAGGCAAAGAAATATAATGATGAGAGATGATTAGAAAATAGATGGCAAAAATTGTAACATCTGATAATACTATTATAAAAAGTTAATTCTCATTCAATTTTAATAATAGTGTAAACTAGCAAAACTTTCAATTATAGTAAAATTAAAGTTATTACATTATGATCCTAGAATTAAACTCTTTCACATACAGCCCCCCAAAATTTGTGCACATATGTACACAGATACACATACAAGAATATTCACAGCGGTATTATATAGCCTGGAATTGGAGACCAACTCTTCATCAGCAGTGGAATCGCTAATTAAACTGTGGAGTACTGAAACAATAAAATGTTACATAGCAAAGAAAGTGAATAAAATAGCAAAATAATAAATGTTCCAGTAACTTTCTTAAAATCTTAAAATACTTCTAATTAAATAGCATTGATATCTTCTTTTTCTCTTACAGTATAGCCCACAAGCAAACTTCTCAGCCTTATATTTCACTGCTTTCGCATTCATCAAGAACTGCCCAGACTGTCTCTTGGGTTCTTGAACAAACTAAGGCTTGTCCTTGCAGCATCCTTCATCTCCTTTCTTTACTGAATCCTGACTCCTGCTTCAAGTCTAGCTTAATTAACATGAAACTTGTGAAGTACAACATCTCTAATTTTAGATCTGTTCATATATCTGCTGTATTGCTCACAAAAGCATGTTAATTATCTATTTACCTCTTTTCAGCCTATTAAATTATGGGGATTGCTGCCAAGACCTGTATCTTAATCATTACTCCTTAAGCCTCATTTATACCTGGCTTTCATGTTAGTGGGTCAGGATAATCCCCATTTTAAAATCTAAAATCTCTTGCCCAGCAAAGTTCATTTTCTTTAGCATAAAAACAATAGGAATTTCGAGAAAAAATAGGTCAATATGATGTACAACTTAATATTAGACAGCTAGCTGCATATCTGCCATACAGGAGAATGAGGCTAAAGCTGTGTAGGTCTGTGATCCAAACCAGATCTACCTATCCCTGATATCACCAAGAAAACAACATCAATTTTGGGATTCAGAGTCATTCAGACTATTGACAATTCCCAACTGAAGTCAAATAATTAAAAGAATGATGATGATTTAGATATTATTTGAGTTTTGAGTTTAAGGAAATACAGCTAGTGTGAAAGTGATTGCCATTCTCACTCTTAAAATTGGAATCACATGATAATTAGAGGAATGAAAATACTGTCCTGGCCAGAAAGTAGAGAAATTCCTAAGTCTGGCAGACTCTAAAACACCAGCATGTGGTCACTAGTCTTTCTGAATTATCAGTTAAATGAGTGGATGCTTGTATGTATGAAAAAATAAAAAAGGAGCAAGAAATTTTAATGGATATTCAAAAGTTTTAAAGGTAAATTTCAGTTTTCTGACTTGGAAAAGTATTTTTTTTTTTTTTAATATTAGAAAGCAGAGATCAGAAAACACTGGGGAAAGGAAGTGATATGGAAGAATGATGGAGGGTATTTGTGAATGCAATGTGACCTTAAAGGCTACGAATGACTGAGATACCTTCATATATTAAGGCACAGAGCACACTTATGAGCAGCAGGTTAAGCAGAATAGGGGAAGCTCACATTAAAATTTCAACAGCTGGCCTGCTCTAACCAAATCCTTGTATTCTTTAGGTGATATTTTAAAACAAAACAAATATGCAACAACAAAAACAAAACAGAAACCTTTAAAATAAGGCTTGCATAGGTTTATATCAGCCTTTATGTAATTTTATCTTTTACATAAATATTATTTTCTTTGGTTGAGAAAACAGAAGTCTGTAATACAAAATAATTTTTAAGATGTCTTATACAGTAGGTGTCCCCGACTTTCTTGGCACCAGAGCCTGGTTTCATGGAAGACACTTTTTCCATGGACCGGGGTAGGGGTGGGATGGTTTCGGGATGATTCAAATGCATTGCATTTATTGTGCGCTTTATTTCTATTATTATTATATTGTAATACAGAATGAAATAACTACACAATTCACCATAATGCAGAATCTAATGCCACTGTTGATCTAATGCCTCTGTTGAGGCAGAGCTCAGGCGGTGATGCGAGCAATGGGGAGCAGCTGCAAATACAGGTGAAGTTTCACTCACTCGCCTGCCGCTCAACTCCTGCTGTACGGCCCTGTTCCTAACAGGCCACAGACCCAGTACTGATCCACAGCCTGGGGTTGGGAGGGCTGCAGCTATATAGGGTTGTGGCTAGTTCTGTTTGCTTATGATTTCAAAATTAATAAGTAAATTTAGTGCTCATAATCATGTATCCAATAGCTTTCCGAATATAGAAAGATTGTGCTTTGAAGCTTAGCCGACATAATTTTAGACTGCGGCATTCAAATGTGAATTTAAAACTTGAAGAATAAAGATGTTTCATTCCAAACATGTTTATGTAGAAGTATCCAAAGTGTATATTAAGGCATCATGCAATGAGATGCATCTTGACAAACTCTACCATACTGGGTCACTTATACTCTAATGGATTTTCATCTTGCAGCTTGTTTAAAAAATGCATAATCAGTGCCAGTTCCATTGCCAATATTATTAAGGTTTGTTATAAATAAGCTGTTTAGATTTTTTCACTTGTGCATATCTATTACAAAAAAGTTTCTGCAACTGAATACATTTTGAATTCTTGTATTTAAGTTAGGAAAGAATGATCTTTATTATTGCAGAGAATAAAATATATGTGAATTATAGAAAGTGAACATACAGACATCTAAAATGAATTACTTGTGTATTTATATGTGTTCTCTCTAGCATCATTAATTTTCCCTCTGCATTGGATCATTTAGATTATCATAAATTTGCTGTAATTTCTAATAAGTTAAAAAAACTCTTCTTTGATCCCACATTTATTTCAAGGAATTACATTCATTCCATTTCCTCTTTTATTGAATCACACATAAAAAGAGTTGTTATATTTGCTGTCTGCGTTTGCTTCTTTCTATTCTCTCCCCTCCAATGCTGCATATTTTTCCTTCAATCCACTGACTTTGTATATGTCCTTATTTGACCTCCACATAAGAAAATTTTATGGATAATTTCAAAATATTTCATCAGCATTGGACACTGATTATCATTCCCTTCTTGGGGAATCTTCTCTCTGTGTATTCCAGGATCATTTCTTATTCACCTCCTTCTTTCCAGGACATTGCTTTCAGCCTTTTCTGCTGATTCATTTTCAAAATGATGGGGAATTTCAGGATAAGCCTCCAAAACTTGTATCTTCATTGGCTTCCCTCAATTTATAGGTGATCTCATTGGTTATGCAATTCTATTTATCATGTTTATGTTGATGGATCAAATATTTATAGATTTGTTAAGCTGGCCCCTCAACTCTTGATACTCTTGATACTATGTAGCTCTCTAATCTTGAAGTATTTTTATGTATTAGTCATCTCAAACTAAATATGTCTAAAAATTACTTCTATATTTCCATACATTTCTATAATCCACAAATCCCATATGTTTCCTTATCTTAGTAAATGCATTTCTCTTTTTTTTATAGCTCAAGACAAAAACACACATTTATCTTTATTTTTTTGGTAATAATCATCATTCTTCCTCAAATCCAATACATCAGGAAACCCTATCAAGTATACCTACAAAATTTCTCCAAAATTCTAGTCAAGCTGAGAATCAAATCAAAGACTTAATACCTTTCACAATAACTACAAAGAAAATAAAATACCTAGGAATATATTTAACTAAGGAGATGAAAGATCTTTACAAAGAGAACTACAAGTCACTGGGGAAGAAAATTGCAGATGATGTAAACAAATGGAAAAACATATCATGCTCATGAATCAGCAGAATCAACATCATTAAAATGTGCATACTTCCCAAACAATTTACAGATTCAATGCCATCCTCATTAAAATATCAATGTCATTTTTTGTAAATCTAGAAAAAATAATTCTGTGCTTCATTTGGAACCAGAAAAGATCCCAAATAGCCAAAGCAACCTTAAGCAAAAGGAACAAATCTGGAGGCATCACTTTATTCAACTTAAGCTATACTACAACGCTATAGTAACCAAAACAGCATGATACTTGGCACAAAAATAGAGACATAGACCAATGGAACAGAACAAAGAACCCAGATATAAAACCATCCACATATTGCCATCTGATCTTTCACAAAGTAGACATCAGTATACACTGGAGAAAAGAGTCCCTATTCTTTTAAATGATTTTCATTTTGTAAATGGTTCTGGGAAAATTGGATATCCACATGTAGAGGATTGAAACAGGATCCATATCTCTCACCAATAAAAAAAAATTTATTCCAGATTAATAACAGACATAAATATAAGACATAAAACCATAAGAATTCTAGAAAAAAAGTTGGAAAAACTCTTCTAAATATCAGCCTAGGCAAAGAATTTGTGAAGAAGACCCCAAGGGCAATCACAGCAACAACAAATATAAATGAATGGGGCTTGATTAAACTTGCTTTTGGTTTTCTGACAACTTTTGTGTTCTTTGGCTTCTGGATATATTACTCTGGTCTCTGCCTTTATGGTTACATGATGTTCTCCCATGTATGTGTGTTTCTCCTTCTATATGGATGCCAGTAATGTCGTATTAGAGGCTCACTATGCTTCAACGTAACTTCATCTTGAGCAATTATATCTGCAACAACCCCATTTCCAAAGATGATCACATTCTAAGGTCTTGTGGGTTGGACAATTTGCAATGGTTAATTTTGGGATAAAATATGGGGTTCCTGGATATTTGATTGATTCAACTTTATTTCTGGTAGTTCTATGTGGGTGTTTCTGGGAGAGATTAACTTCTGAATCAGACTGAGTAAAGCAGATTAAATAGACATATTTTTTTCTTATTTAAAGCACATTTATGTGAAGACTTATTTAGAGCTTCCGAATTCACCTTAAAATCATGAAAATAGTGTAACAACACTGAAGATGACAGCATGAAAATATGTAAAGTATATGCATTCTTGAGGATGTTGTTAAATTGTTGGAAAGAAAATCTTAGAAGTCCTACTTTTAATGTTCTTGTAAGTCTTATGATGAAGGTCTTTATTATTTTAGATGAGTTTGATCTTTTTCATATATTAATATTTTTACATTGTATAATACTGTATCTAATCTTATTTTACTTGTTTCTAATGCATAGCATAATTTCATTTGGTTTTAATGTAGAGGATATAAGAATACATGATTGATGAGTATTTATTTATACACTTAGGTCATTTATTAAATAATTACTGTACATAAAACATTTTTCTCACAGTTACCTTTTCCCGTTAAAATTAGTATCATTACACAGACATTGTCCCTACTAAATAAATAAATGGAGCTAAGAACTACTAAGTATTTTGAAGAAAGGAAAATTAACTACAAATTTATGCTGTGAATTTCTGTTAGAATACAATTTATTCTTTAGGCAGAAACAGATGAGGCTCATAATTTGATAAGATTTATGCTAATAATTCTACAAATAGGTGTTAAATATAAAAGAAATTATGCAATGAAAAATGCTGAATGAATAAGCCTGAAATAAATAACATTTTGAAGTTTAATAATCATTTGGTAAATTCTTCCAAATTAGAAAGGTCCAAAATTATGATCCTTGTAAGAAGACATCAGAATGATGATTAGCATTTTGGAAGAGGTATGGAAGAAATAAGACCAAACTACATCATCTTTTAAATAACTATGACAAAATCCGTAAGAATATATACATACAATAAAATATATAAATAGCTTATGTAAGTGAAGATTTATTTTTAATACTTTTTTAATTTATATTTTTTATATTGAGGCAGTAATTTAGTCATATCTATGTACAAATAAATGGACAATTTTTATTTCACATCAAAATGATAAGTGGCTGTAGTTTTTTTTTTTTATAAATGCTTTTACAATGCACCATTAACCACATTACTTTTCAGCTATGTTTAACATTTTATTTACACAAACTTCATGTGATTGCTGAACTTGATAGTCTTACAGAATTCATTTTTCACTACATGCTGCTACAGTAAAGTTAAACCATCTTTAATAAACTCAATAAACAGATCATTTTTCTTGTCTTCTTAGGAGATATTTTGTGAATACTAACAGAAACATCAATTGACATTTTCAGAGCTGCAAAAATTAGTGTTTGTTCTAATAAAGCTCAAAATTCTTGATAGATTATTTACTCCATGTTAATTAGAGAACCTTCTTATAATCATCCAGTTTCTTAAATTTCAAAAATTTTAAATATCTTATTCCAACTGCAACAAAATTGAAGTTAATAAAGAAAAGCTACATACACTCATTCTTTCAACAGAGTTTTTGTACAGCTGTATAAAAATTTGGTAATCATAAACTAAAAACTAAAGTTAGAAAAAAATGTTTACTTTGTATCTTATTACATACATGAAAATCCTTTTTTGAAGATGTTTGGGTTTTAAAATGTAGGTTTTATTATTAGGTAGGTATGGTGTGAGATCAACAGATTGGGAGATGATTGTCGTTGGAAAGATAGTTTGTTAGTCACAGTTCTTAAGAGGACATGGCACCCAACACCCACATCAGTCAGAAAGCTTAGTGAGCAGGGGGAACACGTGGGCAAGGGCCTGTCATTTAGTTTTCATGGGAACAGACAAGACTGGGAAAGCAGATTTAGAATTGGTTTGTTTTAATGATTTCACTGGAGTATATGGATTGTCCCTAGCTGGAGTATACCAGTTGTCCCGAGTTGTCTGGTCCTGGATGCTGGGATGATTAGTATGAAAGGATAGTGGCCCCGGAATGTAAGATACCTATAAAGGAGGCAGTTGTGGAGTATGGGCTCTGATCGGTTATTTAGTATGTGAAAGGTACACTCAAAAGGGAGTCATTCTTCGCTGTCTTTGGGAATTAGCCAGTCCTGGCGGGCTGGGGGGCATTCCTTCCAATAAGACACCAAATGTCAAAAATGTTAGAAACACATGGTTAACACAGTTTGTTTAGGTTTTTTTGTTTGTTTATTTTTTAATACACAATCATATATAATGTCTTTGTTGTTGACTACTTACATAGTAAAGATAGCAAATTATCTTTAATTATGATGAATTCTAAATAAAATTTCATTGCAGAGTGGCTTGGATTGTCAGGAAAAGTTCCTTATAGTTAAATTATCCCTGTGTACAGTTATAATTTATTTAAAATTTCTAATGAATCCAGAATACCTTACTGTATCTCAATCAAAATTCAGGAATTGCAGAATGAAGATTCACTGCTAGTACATATGTTACATACGAAAAAGAAAATATTTCTTGTAATTCAATAGCTTTCCAGTTTCCAATTACAGCTCTTTTCTTGAGACCTGTCTTCGTTTCTGCCCTTGAGATTTTGAAATTAATACTGCTTGGTAGTAGTAATGATCTTCCTTCTTTATCTTGTCTCCTATAATTTCTCTTTCTTCTTTTTCTTTTTCCTCCCTCTCTTTCTGTTCTTCCTCCTCTTGTTTTGTTTTGGTTGTTGCAATCTTCCATGCTTATGATTATTATCCAATTAACTTTGTTTCTTTGTATATCTCTAACAGATAATGTTTAGGAATGACAAAGAAATTCCCTGCTTCCCCAGTCTATTGTACCTGCCTTTGTAGCCCCAGGTTATGTCTATGTTGGCATTCTAAGAGATAATTTTTAATCAAAATGTCAATGATTTCAAGAAATGAGTCTTTTTAATTGATATTCTCAATAGGCCCCTTTCTGTTCTCAAAGTGAATGAACAGATGTAAGTGGCAGCTCATATAAATACTTGACTTTAAATATTATTTCAGATGGTCACATAGGGCTGTGATTTACCACAAATTGGTCCCAAGGCACACCAAATCTTTATGTTTGGTTCTTTTTCAGAAGGTAGAGTATTATATGAATCAAAAATAGATGGTCATTGCAATAGCCTGCACATCTGTTCTCTAATTACTTGAATACATTAATAACTCAAGAATTCCTCTTTCTTTTTTTTTTTTTTTTTTTTTTTTTTTTATTCAGAGTCTTACTCTGTTGCCCGGGCTAGAGTGCCGTGGCATAGCTCACAGCAACCTCAAATTCCTGGGCTCAAGCGATCCTTCTGCCTCAGCCTCCTGAGTAGCTGGGACTACAGGCATGCGCCACCTCTTTCTTGATGGTCATGATTCATGCACCTATGGGTACTGTGGCACTTTTTTTATAGTGATGTATCAGAAAAGCGGGGTCACATTGTTTTGTCATGCAATATGACTTTTACATTTGATTATCAGTAACTGAGCTATATTTAATACTTCTAGTTCTAATAGGTAAAAATTCTTAAAATATTATCACTCATTTATTGTGGTTGAGTTGTTTTCTCTTAGCTGTTTGTTTCCCTGTGACCTTAGAAAATTGAAAGAATCAATGATACTGTTTTTTTTTTCATTGAAATGACATGTCTGCAATGATACACACACATAGTATGAAAAAATAAATGGAACTCATTATCTACTAAATACAAACATTCTGAAAGGGCACAGCCTGGTCATTGCTGCTATGATCTGAAAATTTTCACACCCTACCTAAAATCATGGACTATGTCATAGGTTAATGTATAAACAATAGAAACAACGAGAACAACAAAATACCAAAATTTGTACTGTGAATTTTGGGAATTCTATTTACGAACCAGGTCTGTAGTGAAATACCCAGGTGTCCTTGGATAAGTGAAACAAGCTCTCAGTGTTTCCCTTTCTGTAAATCTACTTTAAAGAAATTGGGCTCTGATGATATTTAATATGGTCTGTGGACCAACTCCCATGAATTTGAAATAATTCATTTTAAAACTTATCTGTTAAGCTCAGTCTTTAACTAAATTAATATTTGTTGTATCAGACTATTTTATTTAAAAAATGGAGCATGATGAAAATGATTAAAATAGTTCTTCTTTCAGGTTGTGTTGCCCCTACAAATAAATAGTTAATCATATTACAAATTTTTACATAAACTCTTCCTATCATTAAACTTCAGAAACAGTATGTAACTTCAAAATCAATTATTGGCATATGAAGAATATATTGAAATATATGACTTTAAATTGAATTCTTGGCAGGGTTCCATCCACTCAAACCCCTTCAAATTTAAGGAAACATATCAAAGTACATACATACTCCTATTATAAAAGATAATTAGAGGAAATCCATCCATGAAAATATGGCTGCAGCAAGTTTTGGGGAACATAGTAAGTAGATGCAGTATGATGATTCCAGAAAAGGCAAGAGAAACAAAGAAAGAGAAAGCCACAAGACAGTTTCAGGGGAGGCTAATGGCACTTTGCACCATCACATTGGAGCACTGGAAAGTTAGGATGCCAACCAGAGACTGTGGTTGAGCATAACGCCTATGTTTATCTAAGAGACAAGTCAAGTCTTTCTCTTTGTCTCTCTCAAACACTCACAAACACACACACACACACACACACACACACACACACACACACACGTCTTCCTATGTCCATGCACCAATAAATAATTAAGAAAAAGAAAATGAACATTAAAATTTAAACTCCAAAATTGGATAAATTAATCTACAGTGATTTTTAGAAGTCATTAAATGCATAAAATGAGAAATTATTGCCAATAATAATATAAAGAAGTTGAAGAAGAAATTGATCTTAGATAAAAAATACAACTTCTACCCTAATATTCTTCACTACTTATTTTCTGGGAAAAAAATGTGCTCTATTTATTAATTATATATATTTTCAGAATATTGTAGTTTTGTGGGGTTGTTTTTGTTTTTTTGTTTTTTCTTTGTAAGTAAACTACATTTATGTTTTTGATGATACTGAAATCAAACCAAAAGGAACATTTGGTGTCCTGTCTAGAACAGCGTTGCAAAGAAGTACCAGGTTATCAGGGTATCATGTGTCCAAATTTTTAATTACATTAGCAGAAATGAGTAATCTTCAGAAAAATTGAGAAAGAGGGATAATAAGAAATTAAAGTGGATTATTTGAAAATAATACTGTTAAAGAAAATAATCAGGCATTTAGAATTGCCTGTATCTCGGTCAGCTCGGGTGCCTTAATAAAATACCATAGACACTAGCTGTCTGACATTTCTCCTTATAACCGTGAAAATTCCATCATGAGAGTCCCACCCACATAACCTCATCTAAACCTAATTACTTCCCAAAGAGCCCATCTCCAAGTATCATTACTTTGGGAGTTTGGGCTTCAACATATTAATTTTGGGGGGAAAGAACTGAGTCCATGGCCACCAGTAGAAACAAAGTTATAAAACTGTCTACTTCTATAAACTGCTCAAATCTGAAACTAATGGAAATAAATATTCGAAGTAGTAGATGGCTAGAAATTACCATTTGATCGTGGTATGAAACAAGTCAAACAAAGGAGGCATTGTCATCTTAGCACCCTACTTGGTCAAACATCCAATAGTGCTTACATAGTAATTATAATATAATAAATTATTTGTAATAGTATACATTAGTACTTGTAGCAATATAAATTATGTTATATGCATTAAATAACTTATTTTCAAATGTGAGTCATTCAACTTGTTGAGAATTATAAAATAATTATAGTTTTAAAATCAAGAAATTAATGTTAACTCAGACATGAGAAAATACGATTAACAGAGACTAGAAAGAATACTATTGAGAAGAGAAACAAAGGAAAAGGTAAGGCTATGTAGCATCTTCATTACCCTAAATGTAGGGTGTTTATGGCAAAAGCTTATGAAATGTGACAAAAATATAAGGTTACAATTTAAAGTTTTATTAGAGACTAACAAAATACTGTTTGAAAAAGCTTAACAGTATAGCAAAGTTATTGATAATCAACAGTACAAACAAGGAAGAAAAGGATAAGGGAACTAAATCTTCATCATTAGTAGTAAGTAGTTGGCATATTATTTAAATGTATTGAGGTAACTGGCAGATAGAATATAAGCATGAAGGGTTAAAAGATAAAACAGTTAAAAGCTGCCTCTGAGGAGGGGGAATGGAGGTGAGAAGAATAAAGGAAGGAGAAGTCTGCATTTAATCTCAAGCTCTTCTGTACTGTTGTTGTTAATTCTATATATTTCCCTGTAAATACTGCTTATACTGCATCTCACAACTTTTGATAAGCTCTATTTTAATTTTCACTTAATTTAAAATATTTTAAAATTTCCCTCGAAACTTCTTCTTTGCCCCATGTGTTATTTGGAAGTGTGTGGCTTATTCTTTAAATATTTGGAGATGGTCCTGCTCTTTCTATTATTGATACCCAGTTTCATTTGATTATAGTATGAGGATGTATTGTGTAAAAAATTCTCAGATTTATTAATATGCATTTTTATGACCCAGAATTTATCTTTGTGACTATCCCATGTGAACTTGGAAATGATATAGATTTCACTGTTTTTGAATAGATTATTCTGTAAAATGATTAGAAGATTGATAATACTGATCGAATAAACTATATTTTCACAGATTTTCTACCTGCTTCATTTATCAATATTGATTACTGAGGAAGGTATTGAAGTTCGTAGGTAAAATAGTGGATTTGTATATTTATCTTTTTAGTTTCTTCAGTTTTGATGCCTGCATACTGATTTCCTATTGTCAGATGCATCCACATTAAAGATTGCTAAGCCTTCTTGGATTGTCCCAGAAGTCCCTTTACATGAAGATCTTCATTTAAGGCTTTCCTTTATCCATAGCAATTTTTCTTGCTCTGAATTCTGCTTTGGCTAAAATTAAGACAGCTGCTCCAGCTTTCTTTACATTAATGTTAGCATGCTATAACTTACTCTGGTGCTTTGCTTTTAATCTATCCATGTCTTTATATATAAAGTGGATCTCTTGTGGACAAAATATAGTTGGGTTTTGTATTTTAATGCACTCTTAAAAACTGTCTTTTAATTGGCTTATTTAGAACATTCACATTTAAAGTGATTAATCAATACTCATTTGTTGAATTAAACATTGATAATTGTATTAATATCTACCATATTGTACCGTTTTCTATTCCCTGCACTTGTTCTTTGTTTCATTTATTCTCCTCTTTTTTGTCATTTCAGTTTCTAATTGAGTACTATATCTACTCTGTGCCAGAAAACAGAAGACAAAAAGTCCATTGTGACTAGCTCTCTGAATACTACTGACATATTTTTCTGGACATAGTTACACCTATGTGAACATCCAATGAAATTGAAATGATAATTGATACTTTTTTCTTTTTTAATTATACTTGAGAAAATACATTAAGACATTTCACTAAGCCTATAGATATTAACTGCTAAGAAATTACATGTGTATATTCATAAAAAACATGACTAGTTTTAATTTGTCACTGCTAATAGCAGGAAACCATTGTTTGACAAAAGACGTAATGTAGCAATTTCTCATCCTGTTTAAAATTCATGAAGCTATATCTACACAGACAAATGCTTATTAATTTCTAAATTGCTTTATTGACTCTAATGACAAAAATATAGGCTTTTCAGGCTGCAATACAATTACGATTAAAGTGAATTTTCTATTGCCTATTTAGTTGGACAGATAGCTTTTAGTAATTTTACATCTTGCAGATTTTTTTTTTAATATTACATTGGATTATTGAAAAATGTGAGCATTTCTCAAAAGAGCTCATTTTTGTAAGAAAAAGATGCTTTCAGTTTATTACAATACCACATCATGTCAAATATATGAGTTTCTGTGTATTTTACTAGATAGCTGGTGTTCTGAGTAACTGGGGAAAAATGGCAGAATTGCAAAAGTGACTCCAGTTTCCACCCCTTCTGGGTATGTGCATGTTGCTTTGTGACTTTGCAATTCCCTCCATTCCAGTAGATAGAGTCTATTTCCCTAACTTTTAAATCTGGATTGGACTTATGACTTGTTTTGTCAGTTGAATGCATCATACAAAAAGGTCAAGAAGCCTTGTATGCTTCAGCTCTATCTCTGTTAGTAATCTGGCCCAGTCCTGAAAACAATCCCACACTAATCTGGTAGTGGATGAGAGACCACATGAGTCATCTCAGCCAAGACCTTCCTAGACCAGCCAGCCTATAGCCAACCTTCCAGCTGACTACTGTCTAGGTTCAGAAGGCAATGCCGCAAAATGAAGGCCTCGGAAGTTTTTTTTCTGACCTTCTCTTGTCTTCCTGCCTTTCAGTCCCACAGTCATAGAAACTAGAATCCCTCTTCCCCAAGACAGGTTATAAAAACCAGAACCCCTTTTCTCAAAAGCCAGCCATAAAACCTAAAATAATTCTGTGTAAAAAACTGGCCATAAAGAAATTATCTGACCTATCTTGTTTGACTGCAGGTCACAAAACCATCATTCCAGAGAGGCCCTACCAAACACCCAGAAGGAAGGAATACAAGCTCAGAGAGGCCAAGAAAAATCTAGGAAGACAGGCCTTGCTGGGTTTCCTCACCCAGTCTATTAACATTAGATCATACCCTTTTTGTCCAATCATATTTCTATATCGCTATCCATAATTTGTTGAACCTAACCATAAAAATGGACTATTTCTCCCATACCTTTGGATCTTCTTTCTGAAGGCTCCCAAGCAAATACATTAAATACATTTGTATAACTTTTCTCCAATTAATCTGCATCTTGTCAGTGATTTTTCAGTGAACCGTTAAGGAACCAAGGGCCTTACTCGTTACACTTCAAAAACATGAGGAAGCCAAACTGAGATCATTTGCTCTTGACCTGTATCAGAAAAACCACCCAGAAAATGCATAAACTCCTGGGCAAAAAAACTCAAAAAACCCCACAGTGGTTTTATGGTTGTTTAACATAAAGCATTAATTGTGGCCATAAATAATCTAAACAACTTCACATGCCTGTGAAAATTTGGCTCTTAGAAGTATGTAGTGTTAGTTAATGCACACATGTGGGAACATTTCAGCTCTATATACTTTCCTGATGGTGAATTTATTATTATTCATATGTGCACTCAAATAGACAAAGCTATTTGATGTTGAAAGAATGCAAAATTTTAGCAACATAGATATATTAAGGACTACTGATTTCATTATGTGTTAAGAATATGCTGTTTCCTTATGACCTAAAGCTTTCTTTATTTTTTCTTTCCAACATTTGTATGTATGTGCGTGCATTATATAAGAACAGAATTTTTGATTCATATTAAACCATTAATTTTATTGAATTGTAAAATGAATGGCTTAATTCTATGCTATTCCCATATGCTCTTGCAGATGTTATTTAGAATGCTTGATTTTATATGGAGATTATTTCTATTTGTAGAGAAATGAGCAAGAACATAGAAACATATAAATGAAACATAGGAGAAAGAGTTGTTTATTCTCTAGGCTCAAAATATTTCAAGAGTACTGCATATTTTTAATTCTAATATTTCTTGGAGTTCCTAACTGCTAATGGCCCCAGTGATATTTGTTAAATGACTAACTTAATGAATAAAGAATGAATGAATTTCAGGGATGTTCATATCTTACAGCAGAGCTAATATATCTTTGGAATGATTTCCAATCCCCTTGTTATTCCTTACCCGCAATCCACTTTATTATAGTAATTATGTATGCTATTAATTAAATACTTAGTATATGACAGCACATTCTAAATGCTTTACAGGCATATAATTATTAAGGGTTGCTTGGAGAAAAAGAGAGAGAGAGAGAGAGAGAGAGAGAGAGAGAGAGAGAAAACCAAATCAAAACCAAACAAAGTAACATAAGACTTCTATTGGTTTGCAAAACTGAAGAGTCAGAGGCCAAAAAAAGGTAGACATTGAGTAAACTGGTCCAGGATAGTTTAAGAGCTCAAATTTTCTTAAATACTCCCAACTCTGTTGGAAGACTTACTGTCTGATTGACAACACCAACAAAATTGCACAGATTAGAGGAATCGAACTTCTAAGAGTAAAACATTGTGAGAAGAAAAAGCGTATCTTTACTACAACACATTTCTTGTTTAATCCTTTTGGTGACATTATGCATTAAATATTTCTTTTTGTTTTTTTTAATTGACAGATTAGGAGACTGAATGAGACAAAATTAGAATAATGATCTGTCTGATTCCAGAGTCAGCCTTCCTAAAGAGTATACTCAATGAATTTTTAAACTGCTACAAATTAGTCTTAATTACTGTTATTTTGTTGGAATAATAAGAAGAGATTATGAATAAATTTAGTAACAAAATTTGGTATCAATTTTAACTAGTTTGATATAAATATATATAAAACATCTTTGTGTATATGACTATTTAAAAATTTCTTCATATTTATAAAACACAGAGGGTTTTTTAATTGGTTTTTAAACTTTTATCCTTTTGCTTATCTTGTAATCGTGTTTTCTCCCTCTTTCTCTCTTTTATTTTCCCCTTCTTTTGTTCCTTCACAGTACTATAGAGGATTATCTTTGTTACTTTAAGAGAAGAAAAAAAAAATTCTTAAACAAGACCAGAAGAAGCACTAACCATAAAGAAAAACAGAATAATTTCACACACATAACAATTAAGAATATTCACTGATCAAGTGATAGCTATAAAGGGTGAGAGACCAAAATACTTTTGCAATATACAAGATCCACAAATGACTTATTCCAGCAGGTAATTCCACAAAGATCCCAGAAGGAAATGAACAAAACATGTCCTTTTCTTCTCCCTCTCTCTAACTCACCAGTGAGGATTAATTAAGGTGGCTGAAGTCACCAAGTTCCTTTGCATGGAAACATGAGAGTGTAGGAAAGTAGTTTCATCTCTTATATTCCATATATGTGTATATTGTATGTGTATGTGTGTGAATGTGTGTAAATATATGAATATATATATATTTCTCCCTCTTAATCCATTGAGCTCACAAATTATACAAGATTAACAGTATAAGAGATGTCCATTTTTAACTCTCATGAAACCATACCTTGGGGTAGCCTCCTATGACCTCTGTTGAACCGTGCGGCTCTTGCCCATAAAAAGCCCTGACATGGATCAGAATAGTATCTTATTCAGTTTGGATTTAAGACTACACACTACCCAAGGTAAAACTAATCCCTCAATTCTACTTCCTGACTAAATATTTGCAAATATGTTATAGGTATGTTATAGGTTCTTCAATGAGATAAAATATTAACATAAAAATATTTCAGTTAGTAAAGTGAAGCAAAGAAGAAATATTCCAAAAAAAAAAAGAAATATGTTGCTAAACACCGAATAATGAATAATGTATTTACTACTAAATCCATGAACAAAATGACAAACACAGAATCATTACTTATAATTAATATGCCAGGAAAACATGTTGACTTTTAAAAATTAATAAATGTTACTTTGCTAAGCAATATTATAAAACCATATTCATAGTGTGAACTCAGAAAAAGAAAAATGAGTGGTCAATGGATTTATAACAAAATATAACGTGAATAATAAAATACAGTTTCAAATATTTAACGCCAGTATAGAGCTGGTATGGTCTTCAAAATTTTAGCTTGCATCGATCCTATAAGAATTTTTGAAAAATTATGTATCTACCTAACACATTTTTATGTTAATAACTGAATATTTCTTACAAATTAAAATAAACTTAATTCTTACTAATGAGAGATATAAATTATTAAAAATTTAATAATTGAAATAATTTGTATTTGAAATAAATATTTATGTTATAATTTGATAAGAGCACATTTTAATCACCTCAGTGAGGTAAGCACAAAGAATTGGAAATGATGTGTGTAAACATTATATATGGGCTTTTGTAAATGTGTCCTCAAGATTCCAGTAAACCCACAAAACATTCCAAGACTATCGAAGAATCACATCAGGTATAGGCTGTTTTGTTTTTCTCAATTCAGAGTGACCCAGTGAGTACCATAATACTCTGATGCTACTGCTAAATCTCACTCTTCTGATAAAGACATTTAAATAAGAGAATGACAGAAAGCTTTATGAGTTGAGGGTGTCTTAATTAATTATAATATATCTCCAAAACTATCCTTTAATTATATCTTTTTGTTTAGCACATCATAAATTTTTACACCTCAAAATATAAACTGTGGTAAGAAGTTAAATGGATGAGGAAGAATATATATTGATGAGGAAGAGTCGTCTTACTGTGGTTAACAGAATAATGGTCTCACAAAGCTTTCCCTGTACTCATCTTCAGAATTTATGGATATGTTACCTTACATGGCAAAGAGGATTTGTTACTGGGATTAAGTTAAGAATCTTAGCATAGAGATATTATCCTGAATTTTCAAGATGGATCCATGGGTTACGAGGGTTACAAATTCTTCACTTTCAGGAATCTTTTTTCATGAAGTAATCATAAATGCAAGTAAAATCATGCACAATAATTTTCACAGTATTGTTTTATAAAAACAATAGAAACATGCTGTAAACAAGATAAATATGGTCTATTCCTACAATCAAATGCTATGTATCCTTTAAAAATTATGCACTCAAACACATTTTCTGGCTTGATTAAAAGATACAGACATAAACAAAATATGCAAAAATTTATATTCAAGAAAGGAAAATAATAAATTAGTAATAGCCGATATTTCTTAGTGACAGAATTTATGAAAAGTTTTTAATGTAATTTTCATGATTTCCTACACTTTCTTTTGTTTGTATTCCATTTATTAAAATATAAATTAAACTATTGATTAATAAACATCAATCCTATAACATTTTTAAAATTTAGTAGGTTCTGAAGTACATATTGGACTCGAACAACACAACATCCCTCTGAGTGATGTATGTCATCTCCCAGAAGAACAGTACTTTTCAATCATAACTATGAAGCAGAATCATCTGAAAACCTTAAAACAAAACAAAAGCACAACAATTATGTAACAACACAAGCTGGGATCTAGGCCTAAGGATGCTGATTCGATTGCTCTGAGAAAAAACGGAGAGGTATCTCCCACATTTCCAGTGACAATAATTGATTCTGTGAAGCAGTTTGTGGTTTTACTAACATTTGTAATAAAACTGTTAATGAATATTCACTATATAAGTTAAAATATAAGGTATTTATAAATCAATTATTTTCATTTATTTTTTACTCAGATTTATGCTATTTTACCATTCATTAAAACTTTACCAAAAAATTCACTTAGGAAGCTTTATTTGAAACCTTAACAATGTTTAAGAGCATGAAGAATTACTGAGACAAAGAAGTTTGGGCACTATTACCATAGAACATAGTTTGGTAATCTTATAGAAAAATTTGCATATTTCTAGGCTTCCTAGTAAATGTAATCTATTATTCACTTCTATGGAATATGTGTATTAAAATAATACCATTCTTGAGGTGAGCAAGGCACAAATGTAGGGGTGGGAGACTGAGAAGTACTTCAAAAGTGTCAAGTAAATAGGTCACATAACTAGGTAAATGTTACACATTTCTAAAATGCAAATACAGCCAAAATAAGAACAAAGAACAAACCAACAGAAACTCTTCTTCAATTATTAGATTTAAGGAATATAAATTATACTAATGCTGCAAATAAAGTAAGGAAAAATCATTGATATTTTGAAAAATTCCACTATATTCATAGCTTATTAATTAACTATATATTTAACATTTAAAGAAATTAACATGAATGTTAAACATTTGTACATTTTCAATGAGCCTTTTAAACAGATGATGTTCATACAGGATTCTAGCGACATTTTGGAAAATTATTAGGCCTTGGAGTCAAAGAAATTTATTACTCCATTTGTATCAAGAAATATGTTTGAGTTCTTCTCGGAAACTTAATTACTCTTATTGAACAATCTGGAAAAGAGAAAAAAATTATATCCAAGTTTTTCATCCAAATGCTCTATACACTTTTGAGGTAAGATATATATGTCAAAATAACTTTCCCTCAAGTGCAAACAAGAGTGCAAAATGTTGTCATCGCTTACAGACTTGATTCCCGCCCCCAAAAATAGATGTGACATTAATACAACTGGTATAGCTTTTTTCTTCTATTGGCTTAATAGCTTGAAATAATTTCCTTCCTTCCTTCTTTTCTCCCTCCCTTTCTTCCTCCCTTCCCTTCCTTATCCCTTTCCTCCTTTATTTCCTTTTCTGCTTTCTTCTTGCTTTGACGAATGTCTACTAGGGGCTACCCACTGGGGTTATGTAACAGGAACAAAACGAACATGATATCACATATCTTGGAATCTAGTGCTGGACACATACATTGAAAAGGGCTATTACAAAGCTGAGACAATATAGGAAGTGCCAATAACAATGTTAGGACAGATTACAGAATATTCCCTGAGGTCGTAGTCCCTATTGCTATCTAAAATTACACTGGAAATCATATAAGTGGATAATTACCCAAGTGAATCGGAAATAGGTCTGAAGGTGGTCATGCAATAGAACTATGAGGGAAGAAAGTACAAACAAATAAACAACAAAAAAAAAACTTTGAAATAAGACCATGTGCTATCAAAGTGGCAAGCCCTGACTGAGGAAGGGAAGGATGGTTGGCAAAGTAGAGAATGAAGAGAACTGTAATGATTGAAATTAGAAAAGCAACGGGTGGCCAGACTAGATAGGTTCTTAAAACAATGCTAAATTTTGGATTTTCTTGTAACAACAAGGGGAGGTAACTGAAAGATTTTAAGCAAGAAAATGACATAGTCATATCTCAAATTTAGAAAGATCACACTCTGGGTATAGAAAGAGCAGTTGATTGGAGTGGATAAGAGTAATATTAGAAATTGGTTATGGACTATATAGGAACTCTACTATCTTCTCAACTTTTCTGCAAATCTAAATCTGTTATAAAATAAAAGCTTTATTTAAAAAATGTGACCACTAAGCACAAAAAAAGGTAGCATTACAATTTGATTCTAGCCTCAAACCCATTTCAAATACATTATTTTGCCTGCAGCTTTCCTCTCCACACGATAGTGTCAGAAACCTTTAATTCTTCCACTCAATGCTCACCCCCTGTTACTCTCCCAAACTCAAAAGAATTCTCCAACATTGAGTGAATTTTGATCTCCCAAAGAAGCAGATGTTAAACTGGTTTAGACATCCAAGAGACGTATTAGTGAAATCCTGTGAGAAAAAAGGCCAAAGGGCAGAAGAAGTGAAAAAAGCCTTCAGACCATGATGCTGGCCCGGCTACTATCAAGGTAAAGAGAAGGAAGGAGGGTTGCTTCTGTGAAAGTTGTAGCCAGGCCAATGGGGTCCCCAATTCACTCTACAGAAGAGTCAGGCATCTCTGAGGAATAGACTTCCATCACTATCCCTGTGGAGCCCAGTGTATTAGTTCAGAGCAGCTCAGAGGCAGCATGGTCTCTCAGTGCCATCTAGGTAGCAGATTTGGAGCGTCTGCTTTTAGTAGAGCCTCCGTCTCAGTCAACGGGGTTTACTAATTTATGACTCTATGGTGCAAGCTCTGGGATAGCTCAAGGGAGAGGCTGGCTGAACTCAACTGGAAGTCATTCCTAGGTTGCTCAGTTCCTCTCTGTGTCATAAATGCTTTCAGGTAGACACTGATCTAACAAACAAGGATCCATAAATGTTGGACTAACTGCCATAGTTCTCTCTACATGCTCTTTCTCCGAATTCTACATTCTCCCAACACAGAGAATTTCCCCCTCACTGTTGACTTTGAGAGCTGTCCCAAGGGATGCTACAAAGTGCAGCAGTACAATTTCCGTTCACATGAATATTTCAAGCCAACCAAAGCAATCTATTTTGCTCTTTCAAGAGCAGCTGACTGTAGGAAAACCACAACAATGGTGTGATTAATGGAGAAGCATAAGAAAAATAGAAATGGGGACATAAGTCTGGGCCATTTATTACTGTAACTTATTTGTGCTCTTTAAATTTGGTCCAATACCAAATAATCCATTTTCACTTATGTTCTCTCCATTTCTATTGGTGCATATTATCCAGGCCCTACAGGTCTTTTGGTGACTGATTCTTTTTTTCTTTTTTTTTAAATTCTTTAGACACTCCTTTAATAACTCAGAAGACAAAGCATGCACAACCAAAATATTATAGGCATGTAAATGCATGTATTCTTAATGTTATCCTCACTTGAAAGAAAGTTTTCCTCCTCCTTAGAAGGAGTTTAGACTCATATGGTAAGCCAAAAGCAGTAGCTTGCAGGAAACGAAGGCATTTTTCAGACTTCTTCATAACCAACATGACATGACACTTCCTTTTCCTGCTTGTATTTTCTACACTTCCAAAACTTTGTTTCTGTCTAAGCACTGGAGCACAATGATCTCTATAGGATTATTCAGTTGATTTTATTGTATGCATATATTTAATTGTTGTAAGAAACTTGGCACATTCTGGAAATCCACATGACCAAGCAAGATCTGCAGCTGTTTGCCCATTCTTCTTACAGAAATCAATTTGGGCATCACTGGCTACACACAGGCTAAGGCATTCCAGGATTCCTACTTGTGCTGCCTTGTGTAGTGGAGCTTCTCCCAAAACATCCTGCTAGTTGAGGTCATTGCCAGTTTGCAGCAGAAGAAAGCACGCAAGGATAGTAATTATTATTGTCTTTTTGTTTCATGAAGACTGTTACAATGCTTTATTGTGCTTTATAAGATGTAGCACTGTCAGCTAAAGATGAATGCACTTCAAGCCTTAATAATACTGAGAAAAAATAGTTTATATCAAAGAGTATCTATGTACCTCTGGTACAGCTACTTTTTAACTTGCAAGAAAGAACTTAGTTTTGAATTTTAGTTCGAAAGAAGTTGGCATGCAGGAGCTTTTCATATTTACTAGTTTGATCAGATCCAGCTTTGTTTCAGAAAGCATTGAGATCATTCGGTTCACGTCTGTGTACTTGCATCTGTTAATGTGTGTTCATATAATTTTGAACAACCTTTTATAGTAAATACTTGCTTCGTTTGTTAAAGTAATTCCTATTTATTTACAATTATATTCAGTATATTATTATTATGGTTTGAAAAATGTTTTAAATTCTCAAATATTGAAATTCATTTCCCACTTGACCTATGTGTGACCTCCTGTTCTCTGCTTTGTGTTTCTCTCTGTTTTTCTCTTTTGCTCTCTCCATCTTCTAATATCTCTCTCTAGCTTAGTTTACTTGCCCTCCCACATGTGTACAAAAATAAAATTTAAAAAATGAAAGTATAGTTCTTCCAGCAAATGATGTACACACTGGAGCAAAAATTCAAAGAATTATTTACATACATTTGTTATATTGTCTGAATTTGAAAAGAATATACTTCCCTTCTTTAAAAAAAATGTTTCTTTACTCTTGTAGAATATTTGAAAATTGAACTTTTCAATTTCTTAAGTAATTTGTATATAGTAATACAACTTCGAGTTGTAGTATTAAAGAAAATATCACATCTATATTGTATTTTATTATTGTACTTCCAACAATCAAGTCTTAAGGGAAGCACATATACTTATTAGAAGTTGACTATAAGTATGTTATACTTAGTCATAAAACGTCACTTATAAGAAGTCACATTTTTTGGCATATGTAAAATATTGCCAAATGCATCTTTATTTTCTCTGTTACAAATAAATATAGGTCTGATAAGCCCACTTCATTGTTTAAAACATTTAGGGGTTCTAAGAATTGCTTCTAAGATTCTAAGATCCCTAACAAGGAGTCCTGCACTAGCCAGTACAATCTGGAACCTGTCTGCATCTGCAGCCTCACCTCCCACCACTCGCTTAGAGTCTCACTGGGTCCTGAGAGTTTTTTTTTTTTTTTCTAAGCAAAATAAATTTGGTTTAGAAGTCTTTAAAGGATTTCTCATGCACACAGAAAAGAAAATTCAAACTTCTTGCCATGATGTTAACTGCTTTATATGCCCTGGCCTCTGTCCATTCTTCATTCGTTTCTGCTCCACACTGCTTTGTGTTCACTCTGCTCCAGTCACACACAACTTCATTCAGTTTCTCAGATGCATTCAACTCCTTTTGCCAAAGGGTCTTTGTATTTTCTAGTACTAACCCCGTGGACTCTTGGTATGGATTCTTCTCAATAGCAGATCGCAAAAGTCATTCCTTCAAAGAAAACTTCATTGATCACTTTGTTTAATGTAAAACCCCCATGACCCTCTTTTATTTCCTTCATAGAAAATAATACTATGAATACATGAATATTTATTGTACAGTATTTGTGTGTTATGTATGTGCATGTGAGTACATGTGTGTGCATGTGTGTGTGAGTATATGTGTAGACACACACATTCTGTCTGTTCCCTTTAGCATGCAAACTAAATGAAAGCATATGAGTATACATTTTATCCGTATTTTTCACTAATGTGTGTACATCCCAGGCCCAGCAGAAAAGGCAACTTCATGTAATGTTAGAAGGATAAAAAAAGTTCAAGCTGTACTCATATTCTTATCTTCTATGTATTGCAGTGTTTATTATATTACCATGTATATAGGATTATTTCAGTTAAAGTGTGAATCTAAGAATATTAAAAATTTCATATTTTAAGAATTTATAGTTTATGTTTCTGATTAACTGCCAGTTAAATTATTATAAGTTTAAATCAATAAGGAAATTTGTGAGGTCAAAAATTGATTCAAATTTAACTGTATAATCAGAAATAGTGAAACTGAAAGTTTATTCATCCAAATCAGTTTATTACTTAGCTGTATATAATATAGACAAAAGAAAAAAGTATCCCAAGCATGTAATGATTGTCCATTAATTTGTAAAAGTTAGTGGATTGTACTATAAGAAAGTCTTTGACAATAAGGGTAGATGGCTCTTTTGACAATGAAAATCCAAATACCCAATCAAGAGCACAGATGTTTCAATTAACAAAAAAAGTGTTTTGTTTATTAAATCCATATTCTTACTATTCATATAAATTTTCCCCTAATTCAGTAAAAGTTGTATTCATCCTAAGATTGGGCTAAGTTGGCAAGATATACACTGGAAGTCTTATGCAGACTTTAGGAAACCACATCTGTTGGTGCTCCCATGATCTTTTTTAGAAAGATTATCTCAAAACAGATGTCCATGAGTATTTCTGGAGAATAAAAGACTATGATTGCATAATATGTACTTACATAAGAAATTTAGGCCAAAAAAAAATCTATAATAGATTGCTTATATGTCTGAAATGTCAACAGCATGCATCACTCTCCCCAAATACCTTAGAACACATTTTCTACACATAAGATCGTTTTCCTATATCACTAAAATGAAATTGTCAGAATCAAAAAATTATTAGTAAATTCCTGCCACATTGTCTTCAGATACAACTCATATTTTCCCAAGTTTTCTAAAAATGTCTTTAAAAGAGAATATTCCAGACTAGAATCATGTGTTGCTTTTACTTATTATTTCTATTTAGTCTTCATCAATCTAGAAAAAAATCTGACTTTATTTAATTTTTATTACCTTGACAGGTTTAAAGATTATAGGCAAGGTATTTTAGAAATTACTTGTATTTGGTATCCCCATGACTACTTTCAGGGTATACGTATTTGGCAGAATACCACAAAAATGAAAATGTTTTTTTTTCCCCTCATTGAAACTTATTAAGTTGCAAACTTTTCTATTAGACACATTATTAGTGATGTTAACTTCGATTATTTGATTAAGGTAAATCTGCCAGTCCTCTACATTGTACAATTATTCTTTTTCCCTTTGCCATTAATGGGTAATACTGAAACTATATAATATATCACGTTCATCATCAAAATTTAATCTATTCATTTATGGATTCAAGGTATCCTATTATTTGTAAGCATTTATATCTGATACTAACACTATTTATTTTCCTGATGAAAGTGTTTTGATTTTGCAAGTGGGAATCCCTTAATGTGGTTCCTATGTCTTTTTTATATCTCCTAATTAATCATTGAGCACTGCCTTTGTTTTTTGCACAAAGAGAGAGTGTATTTCCTCTGCCCTGGCTTCAAATCAGATATTTCACCAAAAAATTCTCATTACTTTAAGTGGAGAATCATACAAAAAAATTCTATATCCGATGTGTGCTTGTGATTATCAGGGTGCCAAGTGCTCCCAGGTCTTGTCGTTAACCCAAGTTGGGGAAAATGTGTCTGATCACCTGCACACACACATACACATACACATATATTTATGTTTATTTTCATTAGTGCCATCCAGTATAACTTCATGTCATGGTTTTGTAACTTATTTTATTTATTTATTTTATTTTGTTTTGGTAAGAACATATAGCATGAGACTTACTCCCTTAACAGATTTAAGTGTACAGTACGGTACCAGCTCTTGCTCAGGGCAACGGAACAGGCTTTTTCATCCTCCACTGGACTCCAACCATACCCTTTCCAACAAGGTCTGTTTTCCAGCCTATAGAGTCCTCATCCCCATTTCCCAGTTCATTCTTTTAGCGAGCACTTTACCCCAGCCCTAGAGTATTATTTGAATTATCTTAGCTACATTTATATTCATCTTTTCCTGTTTAAGTCACTATATCCTTTATATTTCCAGACTGGATTCTAACTGATGAAACATGGAAGTAAATATACTAATAGCTCTACCTGAGTGTATTTATATGGGTGTGTGTGTGTGTGTACACATACAACACATACATACTACATATATATCTCTGTGTGTATACAATATATATGTTCTGTGCTGTTCAGTGTACTACTAATCACATGTTGCTACTGGATACTTTTAATGTGGCTACCATGATGGAAAAACTAAACATTTAATTCTAATTGATTTTAATTGAAATATAATAAATATATGTTGCTAGTGGCTACCTTACTGTAGTGTGTGTGTGGGTATGTAATATATATGTATGTATATACATGCCATAAACATATCAATTTAAAAGTCCAAGATCAAGGCGTCAGCAAGTTTGATTTCTCCTGAGTTCTCTCTTCTTGGCTTGCCTTCTCACTGTGTCCTGGCATGGCCTTTCCTCTGTAAGGATGCTCCATTAGTGTCTCTTCCTCTTCTGATAAGGACACCAGTCATATTGGAATACAGCTACCACTCTTATTGCTTGCATTTATCATTAATTACCTCTTTAAAAGATTTGTCTCCAAATGTAGTCATGTTGGGTATTAAGGCTTCCACATACATATTTTGAGGGACACAATTAAGTCCGTAACACATTGCAACTGTCACTTTTTGAATCTGTCCAGATAGCAGATGCTTTTTCATCCTGGGATCAGGCATGAGAACTCATGGAAAGCAACCCAAACACACCTGAAATCTCCTGAAGTGGAGCCGTAGTAGCCAACTCACAAACTTTTGATGGAGAAACAAATGTTTATTTATTTTTACATAAATGTATTAGAGCAAAATGTATATATAATCTTCATTTATTATTTCTATTTGTCCTATATTTCCATGTTTAAGGTTTCATCTATTTCACTATTTTTGAGTTGATAACTGTATCTCCTCTCTAATAAGAAAATGACATCCCTAGAATTAAATTGAATTCCACAATTTTAACTATAATATAATCGCTGTGTTAATAAATTTTGATAATATAGCATAACTACTTTTTATATTGTTTAGTAAATAAAACAATAATATTACGGGATGTGAAATGTTTAAATTCATGGTCGATACTCTCATTTCTAATAGGCTCACATTTTCATTCTTTAACTGATGTCTAACCTTCATTTTAATACTGTATGTATGTCTCAGTGATTAAAATGCCTATTTTTAGATTTGAAACAAAATATCTTAAATCTATGTCATCCACTATAATCAGTTAAAATATCTCCAGAATTACTCAGTAGAAATTTTAACCCGGAAACTCGCTCTTAAAAATTTAAAAAGCTACGGCAGAATATGCTATGAAAACATTTCAATATTGACAATCATTAGTCTCTTGCAAGTTATAATAAATTTTCTCTGTGAGTATCTATACTTCAGTTAATTCTGTTTATATAGTCCTCATTTCCATTTAGAGTAGTAATAAGCAAATGATTTCCATTTTTTTAGTTTCAGAAATGAAATTTCTTAAGTCAGTGTAATATTTAATGTTAGCTTGTCTATTTTATATCAAAACTTCTAAAGGGACAACAATTATCTTTGGGATAAATAGCACTTTCTACAATATTATAATGAGCAAAACAAAGGAATCTATCAAGTATACTTGGCTTATAGGTCATTTTGATTCACATATTTTGGAATCCACAATTAATTTTTGATGTTCACCTACTCTATAAAAATTATTTCGTAAAAGTTTCATTTTTAGACACTGAAAAAATTAGTTAATATTTTAAATATTTTATTTTTTATTATCGTATTTTAATCTATACATGGAGATTTTAACACTAAAGGTGTTTAGTTTTAGACCAGAAATCCTTTAGGCAACTGAATCTGTAGTCTCCATTTAAACATCTTTATTTTTCTACTTCTGAAATACATGATCTATGAGACGGGACTTTCTTCCTCCCTGAAGCTACGGTGTTACCAAGCTAATGCATAGGAATGATAGGAACTGCTTCTTCTTTTCTGTTCTGTATAAAGCAAACAAAGAAAAGAAAGCTGACAGAATTTCAAAAGTGTCAATCAAGCAGCAACTGCAGAGTTGAAAAGTACCAGGCGGTCCTGACAAGCTGACAATATCTACGACTCTTGATAGAAATCACTTTGAGTCTGGGTGACTAGCAAGAGGTGATGTCTGACAGCTGATTTATACAAGTAACTAAAGAAGGCAGTCGGAGGAAAGTGAATGTATTAAAGACTAAGAACTGAGCAGGCCATGAGGAAAGGTGATGGACATCTAATCTTCCCTGCAACCACCATAATGACACTTCCCCTTATTTTTACCCATCCTTCTTACATTTCTTTAAAGCAAGTAAGTCTGAGAGTAAAAATAATAATATAATTTTCCATATAATAGTTTGCTTAGTTTTTTTTTTTTATTATTTATTATTTCTTTCTGCTAAAATATTACCCTGAAAAGTCAAATATTTTTGTCTGACTCATTGAGACCCAGAACCTCAGTGGTAGAATAGCACCTTGCACATAACGGACACTCAGTAAACTTTTTTGTATTGTATGAATGAAGTAAACCAATGATCCAACTGTGCTCAACTGTCAATTCTTTTAACAGAAGCCATTCTGGTGTTTCATGTAAATGTTTAAGATAATGTAAAACCAGTGAATAAAAATTTAGATCCTGTCTGAGGTATTGAAAATACATAGTTAAAGTGTTAGTGTAAACTATATATCATTATCATCGTATAGATGTGTTATAATCAATTTGTTAATGGTTTTATTTTGCAAATGTAGGTTTCCTTACATGTTGAGTTTCTCAGAATTAAAAAGTGAAGGCTTATGCACACCAAGATCAATGTCACCTTCCATCGTGAGTACATAGAAGACTAAAATTCCCAGCCCTGTTATACTCAAGCAAGATCATGTTACTAATGCAGAACAATGAACAGAAGTGGCATTGTTTTTATTAAATATCTCAAAAAGCAATATTGATGGATCACAAACTTTAAGAGAAAAAACATTTCATTATCATTGAAATCATTTCCTGGTCTCGATTCCTACTGAGATGCAACCAATAAAGTTTGTAACTGTTCTTTTTTCCTTTATCATCTGTATCAATTTTCATATTCCTCTTCAAAGGGAAAATGAATTACGTTGCAGACACATTTATGTTTGAGTTCTTCAAAATTTGGTTAAATGTTGATGAGAATGAAAATTACTTGTGCAGTTGGAGCTAACATGTGCTTTATGGCACCTAAAAGTATACACTGCCAAAAGAATATGCAGTACATATGGATGGAATTTGTGGCATTTGTCAATATAGCAAAAAGGAAAAAAGAGCAAGAAAGAAAAGAGAGCAAGAGGGCTGGGCGTGGTGGTTCACGCCCGTAATGGCAGCACTCTGGGAGGCCGAGGCAGGAGGATTGCTTCAATTCAGGAGTTCAAGATGAGCCTGAACAAGAGCAAGACCCTGTCTCTACTAACAATAGAGAGAAAAAAAAGTTAGCTGGGCAACTAAAAGTAGAAAAAATTAGCCAGGTAGGGTGGTGAGCACCTATAGTCCCAGCTGAGGGAGGAGGATCACTTGAGCCCAGGAGTTTGAGGCTGCTGTGAGCTAGGCTGACTCCACGGTACTCTAGCCTGGGCGACAGAACAAGATTCTGTCTCAAAAAAAAAAAAAAAAAAAAAAAAAAAAAAACAAAGTTTACAAAGCCAGAAAGCAAAAAAGGAGAGAAAATGAAGGAAGGGAAAGAAAGAAAGACAAAAGGAAAGAAAGGTTCTTTGCTAGCAGAACAAAGAAATAACAAAGCTCAGAGCAGAAGTAAATGAAATGGAAACCCAAAAACACAATATGAAGTATCAATGAAATAAAGAGCTGGTTCTTTTAAAAGACAAACATCAATATACTTCTAGCCTGATTTACCAGAAATAGAAGAAAAAGGACTCAAATAAGCTCAATCAGAAATATAAAAGGAAAAATTATGACTGATACCACAGAAATAAAAAAATATCATCTGTGACTACTATTAAATCTTCAATGAACAGAAACGAGAAAAATCTAGAGGAAATGGATAAATTTTTGAAGCAACTGATTTTCTAAGCTTGAATCAGTGTGAAAAGAAATCTTGAACAGATGAATAATGAGTTACACGATTGAAACAGCAATAAAAACTCTCCCAAAAAGGAAAAGCCACTGACCAGACAGATTCACAGCCAAGTTGCATGAGATGAACAAGTAAGAACATCCATTCTACTGACACTGTTACTTAACATTGGAGAAATCCTCCCTAACTCATTCTATAAAGCTAGTATCACTTTGATACCAAAGCCAGCAAAGAACACAATGAAAAAGGAAGCATGGACCAATATCCCTTGTAAATATAGATACAAAAATTTCAATAAAATACTAGCAAACCAAATTCATTAGCACATCAAGAAAATAATCCACCATGATCAAATAGGATTCACTCTTGGGATGCAAGGATGGTTCAATATACACAAATCAATAAAAGTGATTCACCACATAAACAGAATTAAAAACAAAGACCACATGATCATTTCAATAAATGCAAAAAAAGCATTCAATAAAATTCAGCACCCTTCATAATCAAAACCTTCAACAAATGAGTCATATAAGGAACTTACCTTAAAATAATAAAAACCATATATGACAAACCCATAGTCAACAACATAGTGAGTTGGGTAAAGTTGAAAGCATTCCCCCTAAGAACCAGAACAAGACAAGGATGCCCACTGTCACCTCTATTCAACATACTACTGAAAGTCCTAACCAGAGCAATCAGACAAGGGAAAGAAATAGATATTATTCAAAGCTAGAAGATCAAACTGTCTTTGTTTGCTGATGACATAACCTAACACCTAGAAAATCCTTAATACTCCACCAAAAGACTCCCAGAATTGGTAAATAAATTCAGTAGAGTTTTAGGTTATAAAATTAATGCATACAAATCGACAGCATTTCTATGCACCAGTAACAGTCAAGCTGAGAGTCAATTCAAGATCTCAATATCATTTACGGTAGCTACAAAGAAATAAAACACCTAGGAATAAATTTAACCAAAGAGGCAAAAGATCTCTACAAGGAGAACTACAAAACATTGATGAAAGAAAATGTAGGAAAAATTATACCGTGCTCATGATTGATAGACTCAACATTGTTAAAATGTCATACTGCCCAAAGTGATATACAGATTCAACACAATTCCAGTGAAAATTCTAATATCAGTTCTCACAGATGTAGAAAAAATAATTCTAAACTTCATATGAAACCAAAAAAGACCTCAAATAACTAAAGCAATCCTAAGTAAAAAGAACAATTTTAAAGGCATAACATTATCTGACTTCAAATTATACTAAAATATTGTATGTATATTAAAAAAATGTTCAACATTAGTAATCATCAGAGAAATGGAAATCAAGACCACAATGAGACATCATCCTACCCTACTTAGAGTCAATATTGTCAAAAAGACGAAAAATAGCAAATGTTAAAAAGGGTGTAGAGTAATGATAATTCTTATACACCACCGGGAGGATTGTAATTAGTCCATCTATTATGGAAAAGAATGTGGAGGTTTCTCAAAAAAATTAAAAATAGAATTATCATATGATCCTGCAATCCCACTACCAGGTATTTATATAAAGACAGAAAAATCAGTACATCAAAGATATCTTCACTTCCATGTTTATTGCCGCATTATTCACAATAGACACAATATAGAATCAACTTAAATGTCCATCAACAAATGTATGGATAAAGTAAATGTAGATATATACATAATGGAATACTATTTAGCTAAAAATATTATTGATATCCTATCATTTGCAGCAATACAGCTTAGCCTCGAGGTTACTATGGTAAGTGAAATAAGTCAGATACAGAAAGATAAGATAAATATTATATGTTCTCATATGTGGGAGTTAAAAAAAATTGAAATCATGGAAGTAGAGAGTAGAATTGTGATTACTACAGTTTTGGAAGGGTAGAAAGGAAGGGACCATAGTGAGAGGTTGGTTAATAAATACAAAATTATAGCTTGATAGGAGGAATAAGTTTTGGTGTTCTATAGCACTGTAGAGTGAGTATACTTAACTATAATTTATTATATATTTTTAAAAAGCTAGAAGAGAGGATTTTGAATGTTCCTAGATAAGGGTATATGTACATATACACAATTATTATTATTATTTTGTGTCAACTAAAACCACAAGAAAAGAAAAAGAAAAAAGAATATTGTTAAGAAAAGATTAAGAAAATATTGTAAAGAAAAAAGAATATTGCTGCATGTGGTAGTCTGAGACTTGCTTTTTTTCTCCTCAACAGTGTATTTCTTGTATTCATTTATTATTTTGTCAATTTATTTTCTCCAATGCAATTTCATTTTATAAATAATTTATTTTTATTCTATTATCAATGGCTATTTTGTTTATTGTTTTTTGCTAATATAAACAATGATACTATCTTAGTCTGTTCGTGTTGCTATAAAGTAAACCTGAGGCCGGGTAATTTATAAATAAAAGAGGTTTATTTGGCTCACAGTTGTTCAGGCCATACATGAAGCATAGTTCTGGCAACTACTTCTGGTCAGGGCTTCAGGCTGTTTCTACTCATGGCAGAAGGTTAACGGGAGCTGGTGGGTACAGGTAATCACTTGGTGAGAGGCGGTGGGAAGAGAGGGCGAGGGATGTACCAAGTTCTTTGTAACAACTAGTTCTCTATGGGAACTAAGAGTGAGAACTCACTCACTCTTAGGAGAGTGGAACCAAGGCATCCATGAAGGATCCATCCTGATAATTCAAACACCTTCCACCAGGCCCCACCTCCACCATTGGGGATCAAATTTCAACCTGAGTCTTGGTGGGGCCACAAAAACATATCCAAACCATTAGCAGCTGTTATGAACAAGTCTATCGTTGTCTGTGTTGAAGAATTCCTCTGAAGTGTATTTCCAGGATTTAAAGTGCAAGGCTGTAGAAAATGTGAGCCTTCATATTTGAAGGATAATGCAAATTTCAACATGAAGATACCAATGTACATGTTCTCCAACAAAATATAAGATTTTGCCTGGATCCACATTTTCTCGAACACTCAGTATTTGACTGTTAATTTTTGCCAATCTAGCAAGTATTAAATTGTAATTAAGTTCACATTTCCTGAATTACTTGAAAGGTTTGGCATCATTTTATATATTTATTCACTGTTGATGTTTCTTCTTCTCTGAGGATGTTACTTTTCTCTGAAATTAATTAGTGCTCCCAACCTTGCCATATTTGTTGAATGAAAAAGCCTTCCCCATTGGTTTGTGATATGTCCTTTATTACATAGTACGTTCTACATACTAGAGTTCTTTTCAAAGTTATCCACTTTGTTTCATTGATCTGTCAATTCTTTGTCAATATCATGTGGTTTTAAGCACCGAAGATCTATATTACTATTTATTATGTGGTGGCGTTAGTCTGACTTTAATATTCCCCTTGTTGAAGATTTTATAAGCCATTCTCATTCCATTTTTATTACATAATTCGATGTTACAATCATTTTTGCTAAGCCATAAATTGTTTTAAATTTTGATTGGTAAAAAAGTATTTTATTTTTAATATTTAGTCTCATTAAGAAACATGGTATGTTTTTCTCTTATATCTTTAAAAATCATATTTTTCTTTCATTTGTAGTATTTTACAAGAAGAAAATATTTCTTAGTTTTCTTTTCTGTGCTATTTCTCTATCCCAGCAGTTGATGGGTTTTGGCAGATAGATAACAAGAGAAAAACTGTACCAAAAACAATGTATTTGGGAAGAAGGGAATAATATTTCACATTGAAGTTATGTTAATAAATGTGACATATTTCTCTATTACTTTCTCTTTTTTGTGTATTTAGCTGTGATCTATATACTGACTCTTTTGTAAATTCTATCTTCCAAAATGTAGCTGTATTCTCAGTGTAATTCTCACTTTCATGTAGAAAAAGGATCTTCCAATAATAAAGACTGTAGACTAAATGAGGAGAAATAAATCAATTTTAGCTATATTTTCAAAACCACCAAACACAAACTTTTATAAATTACTATGACCCAAGATAGTAAACCATGTAATAAAAGAAACAGGTGGCAATCTTTGTCAGGGAATGTTTTAGAATATAAAGCTGTGTGAACGCAGTACTTTTATACAGTGGCTAATACAAGTTCTCTTTCTGCCACTTATGTTTTGTTTCTTCATTATTGATTGTCCGTTTCAGAGGTTTTCTGAAACTTGGCATATTTTGTGGTGGACATGGGTTACTCATTTCAATGAATTTATTTATACTATTTTGAAATTTTAGTGCACATCTTGGTGAAACTATACTTGACATTAATAATTTTGGATTGTAATTTAAATCTTTTCATAATTGATGAAATGCAGATGTTTCTGACAGCTACAAGAGAAACATAGCTTTTCTTTTCCCCACTTAGTTATAAACCAGGCTTACCCTTGATTTCACAATGCTATTGAAAAAGAAATATTTCTTTATTTTTTCACTAGTTTATTGACCTTATATTTCAGGATTCATAGCAAAGTGTGTACTTTCTGGAAGATGGACACGCTTATAGCTCTGACTCAGGTGGGACAAAAGCAATATATATAACCTAAACTTTTGCACCACCGTAATATGCTGAAATAAAAAAAAATTAAAAAAGGTAGGATACGATTTTTACTTTTTATTAATGAAAATCATTTTTTAGAAAACATGTTTTATGATATAAATCTAAAAAAGGTTTTAATATGCATGTCTACATTTCATTGTTTTGAACCATGCTTTTTGTTGAGAATCTCATCAAGTGCCTAATGGCTACAAATGTAACAGTCACTTAACAACATGGCAGTCTCCATGGAAACAAAATAGCAAGATATCTCGGTAGTAACACAGGTTAATGTACTATATTTTAATAGTGTAGTAGTTCTGCCAAAGAACCAAAGAATTACTTTTTAAAAATACATATGATGTTAAATCAATGTAATATTTAAATATAAAAAACAAATTTAACTTCTTACATGAGATCTATTTACGTCAAATATGAAATAATTCACTTTAGTCATTATTCTGAGTACCTCCTACCTGCCATAATAAAAAAGCTTACAATGAGAAATAGGGCTACACAGTTGAACTTTCTACAGACTCTGAGTTCAAGAAAAGTCAAGAATGAGAGAGCAATAAACCTGAACTGTAATGCAAACAGAAAATTGTAATGTAAATGGCACTAATGCTGAAGATAGTAATGGCAGTGACCTACTACATACCAGGAAATCTGCTAAGAATATTTATACTAAAAATGTATATCCTACTAGACAGATATAAAATTATTCCTTTAACACTGATAAGAAAATTAGGCTACAGAGAAGTCAAAATTTTTAAAAATTGGCTAAAAAGTGTAGCAACTGAAAGATTGAGTTCCCAATGATTTCTTATCTTCAATGTCTCATTCATAGTAATTAAATAATCAGATTTAAAGATGTAGTGATGTAGCGGATATAATTAGTAAATATTTACTATCATGTAGTTAATATACGATAACAGTGATCAAGTGTTAATTTCATTGTATTCAACAGGAAAAAAAAAAAACCTCTTCGATACTTGTTAAAAACTAGACTATGATTTAATCAAGCAAGAATAACTTACTAACCAATATCCAACTACCCTCAAAAAGGTTACTTGAGCAACACAATTAAAGATTATCTTTTTCAATATTTTCCATCAAGTAATTCTTTATTTAGACTCCACTATTCTTCCACTTTAAGAGAAATACATTTATTATTATATCCACAGTTACAGCAGCTGATTTTTCCCCGCTGAGTTCCACTTGCCTATCTGTCACAGACTAACCTCCAAAAACTATCCTAGATTTCTTTTTCCTGATATCTTAATGCTCTTCCATATTTTATTGCATTTTCTTGGATATATTCCTTCAGGACTACTATATGCGGCATTAATTTCCTTTCACTTTTGTAAGAGTAACACTTATATTTGACTCTACAATTTTAAATTAAATAATTAAATCAAATAAAATTTTATTAAATTAAATATTTTATTAAATTAAATAATTTAATAAAATAATTAAATAATTTTATTAAATTAATTAAAATTTTAAATTAAATAATTTAAAATTTTTCAGAAAAAGCTAATCTCTACTACAAAATGGACTGTGCTTTCTTTTTTAAAAGACCATCAATGTGTTATTGCATAAACTTTTAATATGATGAATGTTCTGGGTAATTATTGATGTATGACAAACTACTCCATTCTTAGGCACATACAAAACAACATTCCCTTCTTGTGATCATCTATCATAGGGGATTGATTGGGCTCAACTAAACAACCGTTGCTCAGTTTTTCATTCAAACGGTAGGTGGGGCCAGAGTCATTTAGAAAATTTCTTACAGGTGCCTACTGGGTTTGGAAGACTTAATAGTTGGAAACAGCTGAGGCTCTGAGGACATCTGCCACTGTGTGGTCTCCTCAGCATGATAGCCACAGTGTAACTAAACTTGTTACTTGGCAGCTGGAGACTCCCAGAGCTTGTGTCCTAAGAGAAACCAGCTGAAGCTACATGCCCTTTTCTAAGCTACTCTTGGAAATCATGCTATATCACTTCGATTCATTCTAATCATTAAGGAAGTCACACGCATTAAGTTCAAAAGAGGGCAGCATTGATTCCACTCTTCATGAGAAGAGTATGAAAGTATTTGCAAGTATGTCTTAAAATCACAGAACAGAAGACGGGCTATGCTTTTATTTAAACTATCGATTTATAAAACGCTTTATTTGAAATAAAAACGTTACTTATTTCAGTCAGGGCCACATGTATTTGCCATAAAGATTTTGCATTTTTAAGTCCTCAGTATAGTTGACTACCTTATTTAAAGAATGTTTCAACAAGTTTTCTGTACCTGAAATATTAAAGTGCGTCAAGAATGCCCACTTGAATTCTGGTGTGTAATTATGGAAACTTAGTCTGCAGAATTTGTAAGCAATCATTTGGACACACAAGTAGAAAATAAGGCTAATCTTTTTCTGTCACTTTCATTCCTGCCTACTCATTCACCAGGCAATAAAATGCACCATGATTTTGCACAAATTGAGAGACCTTTACAAAAATGCATTCTGTTATTACAATAGCCCATGGTGTACTGCTTCATTTTTTTCCCACATTTCACATGATGGAAAATAATAATTTTAAAGTCATTATCTCTTTCCAGAACAATAGTTTGGAGGAACAGGTGCATGTCATCTCAATCTCAGTCTGGAGCTCATTTCAATAAACTGAGATTAGCTGCATTTTTTTTTTTTAAAGACAGCACTATTAGTTGTCTCATTTGTTACAGCCATTCTTTGCAGTTCTAACATCTGTCAGAGTCCACACAAATAGCCCCCTAGAGGAAGGAGATGTCACAAAGTTCTAATTTAGATGTTTGTTTTGCCTCATAGACAAAATCTGGACAGTAAACATCCTGGTCTGTTAAGCACCATTAGCGAATGCAAATTGTTGATGAATTTTTTTGATTAGTATGTCACTGCTTCTCAAATGCTCATCTCAGTGATTAGTATTGGAAAAGGCACGATATTACCAGATGCTGAGCCCTTAAATAAACAAGGTAAATAGAAAGCATATAGGTACACAGGTAGGTAGGTAGGTAGATAGGTAGATATAAAAATATACTTAGATAAGTATTGATATGTCTGAAAGTCAAGTGTTATTTTGTAATTACACTTGTAATTATACAAAAGATGCTAAGTTGACTTAATATTGAGACATAATTGATTTACCCATAAAATGTTGCACCATGCATAAAATGTTTTCCAAAAATAGAAATATTAGCTATTCATTATTGAAGAAAGAAGGTATAGATGTGCTTTTATGAAACACTAAACTACGTTTTTGCATTTGGTTTTATGTTGAATTTTATTTTACTTATACATTTTGGGCATGCATATCCATATTATTTCTGAATAAATATGGGTAGGTGATTTTAGAGTTTATTTATTATACTGTAGCATTTTCATTCCTCTGTTTATATATTAATTTCAAAAGCACAAGACTAAGTGAACCGCATGAGGTAATTTGGTAAAAATGATCTCTTTATATTCCACGATAAATGACTCAGCCAATCAATTTCTTTCTTGAGACATGAGGACATGATGGCTAAAGGTAAACATTGTAGCTTTGTCATTTGTAGCCAGTGAAGGAGGAACAATGACTACGGTAGTGTGCTTAGTGAAAAGAATAACATTGCAGAGTAGCCTGCATTGGTTCCTGTGTCCTGATTAAGTCTCTATCCTCTGAGTGGTATTGGTGTTGCATGTATCACGTTATGATAAGAAAAAAAAATAAATAATGAATAAAAATGTAGCAATTCAAGGGGACAGATCACAGGCTTATATAAAATCAGATATAAATATCTACACGTTTTTGTCATACGTCATAATACCATGCTTTGTAATGATATACTTTAAATAGTTTTTTGTATTTTATCATGATATACATTCTCACAACTAAACATCAAAGGTAGAACTTCAAAGAAACACGTGTGACTGGTTATACCAAAATGTACATAAACTGAAGATTCCTATGTTGATGTAAGTTAAGCATACAACTAAGTTATAATAAATGTGATATATATTATATTTTGTGCATTTATTAATAGTACATATGTCAACAATTTGGGGAAAAAGGTCTGAGAAGGCAACTAGTATTTTAGGTGATTTACAAATAGAAAGAGTATATACAACTTTTATTTTATTTTTTAGATACGAAAATAGGGAACGCCATTGTTCTGTCTTCTTTTGAAAAGTTTCTGTTCATGTCCTTTGCCCACTTTTTGATAGGGTCGTTTGATTTTTTCTTGCTGATTTTCCTGAGTTCTAAGTAGATTCTGGTTATCAGCCTGACATTGTAAACACAAAATATGAAAATAAAAATTTCCCAGAATTTCTGAGTAAATAAAGTTTATGATAGAATGATTGTGAACGTATTAATATCTCAGCAGGGTGCTTGCCACATAATAGACACACACTACGTGTTGGATCTCTGTATTTGATTTTATTTTCAAATTTTCATTTTCCTTATGTTTTTAGGTATTTGTAGGATAACAAACTTTTTCAGAGAGCAGGCCGGCTACGTAAAAGACTAAAGCCAGCTGAGCGTAAGGAGACAGGAAGCTGGAGGTTTATGTCAGAGTGGAAAGCTTAGGTTATATTGTTGCTATGTGGACATACAGCTTGACTGTTGTGACCTCATAATAATTCAAAAATATATATTCTATTTAAACTCTTTTGAGTTGCATTTTTTTCAACAAACGAATCTTATTTCAAACCCTGTGCAGGACAAATAAATACTGTTTGTGGAACAGAACTGTCTGCGACATCTGATTTTGGTAATATAATTAATAAGTTGACCGTATTTATTGTCATGTTCTATGATGAGCCTATATTGCCAGTAATAGAGAGGAAATTTTCATGGTTAGTATGCTAACTTTCACACTGACTGATTAATTAATGATGCTTATTAGCAGCAAAGCATGTAGGAACAGTAAACATGGCATAATGCAAACTCAGGAAATATGATTGTTAATGTGAATACCTATCTCAGTGCTGAAAATATAATTGATTTCTTTGGGATTCACTTTCATAGTTGAAAGGGAAAGAGTTGGATTAGAAGATATTTAAGACTCATTTCAATTCCTAAGTTCTATGGTGAAAAATACAGCATCAAAAATCACTTCTGAAAGCTTAAATATTGACATTAGTAAATCAATTAGAACCAATTGATAAGATTTCTACTGAATATAACTAAGATACAATCTCCTGGAAGGCAATTCCTATTTATTATTTGTGTATTTTTTTGAATCAAGTATTGCTCTCTTACAAGGGTAGATTGCTCCATATTGTTAAAAATATTTATTTTGGGCTGGGCTGGTGGCTCACGCCTGTAATCCTAACACTCTGGGAGGCTGAGCTGGGCGGATCATTTGAGTTCAGGAGTTCAGTTCGAGACCAGCCTGAGCGAGAGCGAGACCCCATCTCTACTAAAAAAAATTGAAAGAAATTATCTGGACAACTAAAAATATGTAGATTTAATTATATTTGACAGTCATGAAAGTTACAATAAAATAAGATTCCAGAGGAAGAAGTCCTTCCTGGGTGTAATGAGATTCCTGAAAATGTGAGAGTGTATAGCTGTGGTTTTCTTATAGCGCTAAGGAAATAGAAAAGCACCTCTAGCAAAAATCATAAATTTCTGTTCTTTATAAGTTAGTCAATCTCAGATATTTTGTTATAGCAGCACGAATGGACTAAGGCAACCACTCCTGGTAGCACAATTGAGAGAAAATACAAATAATTGACACATATAAAGAGCTCAAATATATTAATAGCAACAAAAAGGTAGACAAGTAAATAGGAAATTGGGTCTAAGCGAGCAAATACTTGGCAGAAGGAAAACTCAGTGGACACTAGCCTATGAAAATTTAATCAACATCATCCATGATGACAAAATAAAACTAAAGTAATTTGAAAGTTCATTACATTCATTACTTCAGGAAAAGTAACTCTAAAATATCTGATAGTGATAGATTTTGCAATGATACATAGAAAAAAACTGCTGCGAGAGTCTAACGGGTAAGAATGATACATTCTACTTCAGGACAGTAGTTTCCTCTAATAAGATGCAAGATAATAGGATTGGCGAGATGTAAAAGAGATCCGTCCCTAAACTTTCTAATATTTAATTTTGAAAAAAAATATGGAGGAAATATGGCAAAAATATTTCTTTTTGTAAGAACTTTGCTGTCATTTTATTTATAGTATTCTTATTACAAAAATATTTAATAGTTGATATAAAAGATTATTATCATAATTTCTAGAAAGATCTGGAAATATGACTTCAATTGTGATTCCTTAGCACAGAGTTCAATAACAGACCAGACTATACCAGCTAGGAGAATCTGAGAACCATTAGTGATTTCACGTTTATGTAAGAATATAATATCCTGTGGCCATTATTCACGGTGTAGTTTCAAAACTTTTAGAATACCTTCTTCAAATGAGGTAATTTTTACAATACGGAAATAAATTATTTTCAGAAATTCTCCATTCTTTCATAGATATACATGGATACCGTTATGCTTATCAATGGTCTGATATAGTCATTACTTCTTCAGAAATGATCAGTTTTTAAACTCCAGAAACAGTTTTGTTCATTTGAGGAATAGATTTGTATTTGTCTTATGGTCTGAAAATTTTGCCAACAGTTAGAATATTATTGGATAGAATTTTTGGAATAAAATTAGAAAATATGAAGAAATTTGTGCCATCAGTAATAATTAATAAGCTAATGAAACATAAAATGTCAAGATGAAAATAGCACACTAATGGAAACTAACTCTAGTTACCCACACTAAACTCCAACACTTTTTTGTCTGCCTTCACTTTTGACTTTCTTATTACCATCCTTTTGTGTCCTTGAACTACTAACTAAACTACTTACTACTAAACTTTTTGTTTCAGGGTTTATTTCTGGGAGTATCCAAACTAAATCACAACTTTATTGTGTAAAACACCAGTTCCTGGATTGCCTATTCCCAAGAATCATTCCTGGCCTAATTCCTTTTAGACTCTAACTTCAAGCCAGACAAAATAATCAGTGTTTCTATACAAGAAAGTCTCAGTTCTCATAACTTCAGGTTAACTCTCTTTTTAATTCTAATTATCTCATTTACTGATCTCATTCAGTCTCTGCACTTTACTTTTAATCCTTCACAGTTTTGACAGGTTTAACTCTAAATTTTGACTGATTTCTTCATGTTTCCTTCCTCTTTGTGGATTATGAAATCTCCATGAATCATTTAACTCAAATCATGTGCTTTTTGCTAAATCTTAGGCTTTTTTTTGTACTAGTATGATATAGGCAAATACATATCAAGCAACTGTAGTTAAAAAGCAACAAAAAAATGTAGAATATCACCCTCTGCTTCTGGGCTCCAAAGGAGCTATCTCTGTCCCCAAACAGCTATATCTGACTCCTATAAGAAATCACCAGAAATTTAATTATAGTTCTTAAGATTTAAGTAGATGCCTTATGTCTAAGTAATTGTTTATATTTTTGAATAATGCTTGAACTATTTCTGCAATATGAATATTAATTGCAAAACTATTACTTGTTTGACATTATGCTTTTACTTGTACGAATTCTCAATGCATGTTTTTTTCGTCCTCATATTTCAATGATAAAATATTAAGTTCTCATATTGCTACTCATCTCTACGGGAGTTCTCCCAGTGCGGTAGTACTTAAAACCGAAAATGGGAGTGAACGAGAGGGAAATGTTCGTACTTAACGTATTTGCTAATTCCCAAGTCAAACTTGAACATTAAGATATGTTATGTTGATTGTGATGAATCGGCAATATCAAAGCAGGAGGAAGCGTGACGAGATGCTGTGAAGTGTATTAATGCTCTTAAGACATTTAATTCAAGATGAAAATGAAGTGGATGCCACAACAATGAGATGAGTGATTATCTTACAAAAGGAAAGAGATTGTGAAGATGTAGAGAAGCATTATCCTTTTTTTACTAATTATACAGTCTAATCATCGTAGAATTATTTTATAGCTTTTCTAGAAAATCTTTTTGCAATCTTTTATTTTGATATCAATTCACACTTACAGAAATGCGGGAATAGCATAAGAATCTCTTATATAGCTTTTAACTACCAATTCATCAATGACTTCTGTTTCCTCAGCTTTTTCTTTATCAGCCCGTTCTCGGTCTCTGTCTTTTTGTGTCTCTCTGTCTTTCTGTCTCTCTGTCATTGTGGCTGTAATTTGAATTTTCCTAATGATTAATAACATTTAGCATCTTTTTATGGGCTAATGAACAATACATCCATTTTCTTTATAAAGTGTTCAAATCTTTTACTCATTATTTATTGGGTTGTTCATTTTTTTGTTACTAAGTTTTGAGATGGCTTTATACTTTCTTTATACAAATCCTTCATCAGATAGTGATGTGTTAATAATTTCTTCCAGTCTGTGATTAGTCTTTTCATTTTTCTATCAATGTCTTTGGAGCAGAATATTTTTTTTAATTCCAATGATATTATTTATTATGTTTTAGGTGTTGTATCCAGGAAATCTTTACCTAATCCATGATCACCAGGATTTATTTTCTACGTTTTTTTTTTAAGTTTTAAAAATTGTACACAGAACTCTGAATTTTTTCTCTTGAAATTCCTGCATACTATTAAGTTATAAAGACAAATTTTCTCCAATATACAATTTGACTAATAGTGTTCTAGGGAATGATATTTTATTTCAAAAAATTGTGAGCCATAATTTTAAAAAGCTAATGTTTATAAATCTTTTAGAGTAGGGCCTGTTTTATAATTCACACAGTGGCACCGTATGCCATTAAAAGTGTTAATATACCTAAATAGCTTAAATAAAAATATAAATTTGCAAACAAATGCAAACATAATCAAATATAATAATAATTATAAAAATTTTTTTATATTATTTTCCTTCTTTCACACTTATAAATATAATATATCGTTGATGGTACTATCACTTATGAATCTTTTAGCAAACAGTACTCATAAAGGTAACAATCTGACACTGAATAAAATAATAAATATAAAATTAAAATGATGATAAAACTATCTTAAGCTACAAACAGATTGCTTGTTTTATAGGCTATTTCTAAATTGGTAGTATTTTTATTATATATTAACTACATTCATATCAGAATAAAGAACATTAAACATAAGAACTACATTTAGCATTTTGAATTCTTGAAATGATTTTCAAAAGTAGCTATTTTGATTGGATATTTTAAACCATCTGGTTGCCTAGCATAGCTTCTCTGTTTGTCATATGACCAAATGGCCAGTTTATTCACTCAGAGTGACACTTTCAATGTGTGTGTGGGTGTATTTTAATATCAGAAACATAGATATAATGTGAGGTGATTTATGATAGATATAGATGCAAAATGTACCAACAGTGACACAATTTGGAACAAATATTTGTTCACTATATATTTGGTTTGCTGTCATAGTCCATCATATTTCTCAATTTTACACTATTAAAATTGTTCACTTATTATACAGCAATTTTCATGATGGATTACACATATACAAATATAGGAATCATACATTTAGAACTTATGGGCAAACATTGGACAATTTTAAGTCTTTTCTCTTTTATACTCACACACACAAAAAAACTAATTACTGAAATCTACATGTAGATCCATAGAAAACTCTGCCTATTAGACCAGGAATTTTTTTTTAACATATGCCTTTATTTTATTTTATTTTTTAACAAAGCAATGAGACCTCTTACTTTGGATCATGGACTAGAAAAATAAATAGTGAAACAATTGGAAAACTGTGAACCGTCTCTGTACAAAATTATAATACTGGCTTAATGTTAATTTTCGATCTTGATAACTGTTCTATGGTTTTGTAAGATTCTCCTTGTTTTAAAAATATGTTTATTTTAGAATTCACAGTAGAGTTTAGGTATGTGTATATATATGTGTGTGAATATTAGTGAGAGAGAGAGAGAGAGAGAGATAATATGTTATAAATCAGTGCAGCGAATATTATACATCATTTAAGGGATACATGTATAATAGTTGTTCAGAAATTATTCTTGTAACTGTTTTAAAGTATGATTTTTATAATAAAATATTTTATAATTTGAACTAGTTCAGTGCTATAATTTTGAATGAATAATACTGTAAACATTTCTTTAAATAGTTCATATTTTTTATAAATTAAATGATAATGAAAATACCAAACTTTCTCGTAAAATTCCATAGCAATCCAAGAAACAAATCAAGATGCTTGCAAATGAAATGTGACATGTATATCTCATATTCAATGAAAAATTTATGCAATTAAATTGCACTTTAATAACCTTCATATGCTCAATCCCCTAAGGAACCTTTTCTCTATCTCTAGTGTAAGCTGAGTTGAGATTTAGATATCTTTTGATGTGCTGGCAGTACCAAATATTCTTTGACAAATTATTTACAAATGTTAATGTTCCACTTTAGATCAGGCAATGATCTATATTTCAATGTTTTAATTTAAGGCAGATTTACTTTTTATTTGTTTTCCATGTTTCTCTATATTCATACTTCAGGGATCAGATTAAATTTTCTTTTTTTTTTTTTTTGAGACAGAGTCTTGCTTTGTTGCCCTGGCTAGAGTGAGTGCCGTGGCATCAGCCTAGCTCACGGCAACTTCAAACTCCTGGGCTCAAGCGATCCTCCTGCCTCAGCCTCCCGAGTAGCTGGGACTACAGGCATGCGCCACTGTGCACGTCTAATTGTTTCTATATATATATATTTTTAGTTGTCCAGATAATTTCTTTCTATTTTTTGGTAGAGACGGGATCTCACTCTTGCTCAGGCTGGTCTAGAACTCCTGATCTTGAGCGATCCACCCGCCTCGGCCTCCAGAGTGCTAGGATTACAGGCGTGAGCCACCGTGCTCGGCCAGATTAAATTTTTAAAATAAAAAACCAACCAACCAAACAAACAAACCAAAAAAAAAAAGGGAGCAAAATATCAGACATTTGATTAAACTACTGAAGTGTTGAAAACACAAAATCCATAATTGACTATATCCAATTTAATTCACTCATGATTTTCATATTTATATTATTCTGTACTTGTTTACATTAAATAAAAACAGTAAAAGGCCTTATATAGTTTTGCATGCAAAAACTTGAAATCCAGAATTAACTGAGACTTGATATTTGATTTGTACCCCATCTATTACAATATGTGATACAGAGACAAGGGATGAACATTAATTTTTACTGATTTATGTCATAAAGAATAAGTCTAATTTTCTACATTTCTTTTCCTGGTAGATATATTTGTCCTTAAAATCCCTAACAAGACAGACAAGGATTCTTGAGGAAAAATTAGCGAATAATCTCATTACACCCAGGAAGGACTTCTTTCTCTGGAATCTTATTTTATTGTAACTTTCATGACTGTCAAATATAATTAAATTTGTCATTTTTTTTAAATAATTTACCTGAGCTTTCTGTGTTACAACAACACAAACTTGCTTGCTGCCGCCTTACTATATTCTTTCTAGAGGTCAAGTTCAATAACATTTCATGTAGTACATTTGGGATTTAATCTACTAGTGTGGGTTTTTTCTCCCATTTATATTCTTTTTTCAAATATGTTTATAGGCCTTTCTATGCTGTTCTTGTGCTGAATTTTATCCATCCCCACCATTTGCTTATTCCCTCCTCTTTTAGCATGCAATTATATTTCTCTCATCTATTTTTTTAAATGGTTGCCCTTGAGTTTTCAATACATACATGTACAACTAATCCAAGTCCTCTTTCAAATAACACTATGTCACCTCCAGATGGTTCTTACATTTAGGTCCCTTAAACAGCAAATTTCCAATTTCTCTCTCCCATCCCATAAAACAGTGCTGTCATTCATTTCAATGCTCCAGAAGATAAAATCAATGAATACTTAGCTGCTATTATTTTGAATAAACTAAAAATAAACTATTACTTAATCAATTAAGAATGAGAAAATAACATATTTTATTTAACCTTCATTTATTTCTTCTCTGATACTATTTTTCCTTCATATGTATTTGAGTTTCTGACCTACATAATTTTCCTACTTTCTGAGAAACTTCGTTAGCATTTCTTTTAAGGCAACTCTACTGGCAACAAATTCCAACATTTTTCTTAAACTGAGAAAGTCTTTATTTTTCCAACACTTTTCACTGACAGAATTCTATTTTCGTGCTGTTTTGGTTTTTTTTCTCTCCCTTTCAACACTTTAAATATTTCATTCAGCTGTCTTTTTGTTTGCATAGTTTCTCAAAAGATGTCTAATTTAATTCTTATCCTTGCTTCTCTATATGTAAGGTGTTTGTGTTTGTTGAGATTGTTTTTTCTGGCTTCTTTCATGCTTTTCTCTTTATCTTTGATTTTCTCCAGTTTCTATATAATATGCTTATGTGTATACATTTTGGTATTTATTTTGCTTAGTGCTCCTGGAGCATACTGGACCTATGTTTTGGTGTGTATCATAAATATTGGGGAATTATTAGTCATTATTGTTCCAAATATTTCTTTTCTTTCTTTTTCTGTTTTTCCTCCTTCTGCCATTCTCAGAAGTATTTTGCACATTATTTATTGTCTCACAGCTTTGGGGAATGCTATTCTGTCTCATTTTATTTTATTTTTTTCTCATTGCGTTTTAGTTTCAGAAGTTTCCATTGACATTTCTTCAAGCTCAATCATTCTTTCCCTTGATATGTCTAGTGAACCCACCAAAGGCCTTCTTTATTTCTGTTACTTTGTTATTTTTATCATTTTCTTTTGAATCTTTCTTAGTTTCCATTCCTCTGGTTACATTACCTATCTGTTCTTTCATGTTGTCTACTTTTTTATTAGAATTCTTAATATACAGTAACTTTAAATTCCCTGCCTGATAATTCCAACATCTCTGCCATATCTGAGTCTAGTTCTGATGTTTGTCTGTTTTGTTAAATTGTTTGCTTGTTGACTTTTAAAATGCTTTTTAATTTTTTGTTAAAAATTGTATATGAAGTCCTGAGTGGAAAGAACTGAGGTAAATAAGTGTTTAGTATGAGGTTTTATGTTTATCTGGCTGGGAGTTAGGTTGTGTTTACTCTCAGCTGTAACTGCAGGTGTTAGAGGGTAAACCCTCTGATGATAGAAACGAACAAACAAACGGGACCATATTGATCCAGAGCTGAATGTTTTTAAGGCAGAGAAAATAACTATAATGGAGGGAAGGTGATGGAAGGTTAGTGGATTACAAGATAATGAAAGTGGCTAGATCGTTCATTAAGCATGTCCTCCCTCATCCCCTTCCCAAATCATGTTGTACTTTTTCTTCAGGGTCCTCTTTTATTCTGCTCTGTTTCATTTTTCTATCTTCTTCACTATACAACTCCTATGGGGAAAAAAAAAAAGAGAAAGAGAGAGAAAGAAAGAGGGAGGGGGTGACTTATCTGTTTTGAGGAAATATACAAGCATAAAAGATTAAAAAATTTTACGTGTGGAAGGTTTAACATGTTAATTAATGAAAAGCAAAGTCTTGAATTTCAGTTCAACTGTGATCATATACCAAGAATTAATAATAAAAAGATATAAGAATAATCTAGGTACTGAGATGAACATTCTGAATGAGTGCAGATTAGAAATCTAGTGAAACTATTATAAAGAGTAAACTAGTAGATGTGATATTTTATAATTATTTTAAATCAAAATGTTTTAAGAGCTACTTAGCATATTCTGGAAGACATCTGTGAAAAAGACAGGAATTTCTTCAAAAATTGTTTTCTATTTTAACCTGACATTTACTCCTGCATTTTGAACTCTTTATCTCATTTTAAAGATACACCCAAGGTTATTTAATTTTCCAGCTGATATTAGGTTTATAATTGGGATTCTGGAATATTCCGTAATATGGGCTACTTCCTATCCAGTTATAAATCTTAGCTACTCTGCTACAGTAAGTAATGCTGACAGTTTGGAGGTGATCATTGGAGAGAATTAATAATTAGAAGTTTGACTTTTATCATTATGATAAAGGTTTATTCAGCATTTATTTTTACCAGAAAATAAACTGTTGATTAAACTGACTTTCTTTCTTTTATAATCTCAAATGTCTGGTGGTTGTTTTTTCCTCTTCTTAGGTGTGCTGTTTTTGTTTATGTTGTCGTTTATTAGAATGCTTTTGGGTTTCATCTATAAACCTTAGCTATAGTTTGGTTGGTTGATTTTGCCTATAAACCAAATTTAGACAAAAGCTTAAAAATTATTTAAGGTATTGACATTTTAAAAACATTAAAAAGTAAGTACAGAATGGAATGATGTCCTCTAAATGTTCAATAGAAAACCTTCAAAAGTAAATATTATTCATTTCATTAAATTAATCCTATCAAACTAATTTGATCATATATAATTATTGGGTATTTACAGGTCTTTCAAATCTGTATTTTGTTGTTTCATATTTCTTTTTTTTATTTCAAGATATTATGGTGGCACAAATATTTTGGTTACAAGTAATGACTTTGCGCTACCCAAGCCAGGGCAACAGGTGTTCCCTTCCCCCATACAGCGTGCATCGCATCCATTAGTTGTGAGTTTACCCACCCCCATCCCCCTATTTGACCGACACCCAGTGAAAATTACTGCCATGTTAGCACGTTAGTGTTGATCAGTTAGTACCAATTTGATGGCGAGTGCACGTGGTGCTTATTTTTCCATTCTTGTGAGGTATCTCTTGGAAGGATGGGCTCAAGCTTTATCCAGGATAATATAAAATGTGCCAGATCACCATTGTTTTTCGTGGCTTAATGGAGCTCCATGGTATACATATTCCATATTTCATTAATCCACTCATGGATTGAGGGGCACTGAGGTTGTTTCCACATCCTTGTGATAGTGAATTGTGCTGCCATAAACATCTGAGTGCAGATGTCTTTGTTATAGAATGTCTTTTGTTCCTTTGGATGGATGTCTAGTAGTGGGATTGCTGGATCAAATGATATTTCTATTTTTAGCTCTTTGAGGTATCTCCAAATTATGTTCTAATCTGCAGTCCCACCAGCAGTGTTAAGAGTGATCTTATCTCTCCACATCCACACCAGCATTTGTTGTTTGGGGACTTTTTGATAAAGGCTAATCCCACTGGAGTTAGGTAATATCTGATTGTGCAGAAAGTCCCAGAAAATTGCATTTGTACATTTATTTGTTTTCCTAACTTACAAGAAAGAATAACTTAATGAGAAAAGCTTCTACCTCTTAAATATGTTGTTTTTGAAAATACAAAAGTAAAGAGTAACCTTCCACGCAGTTTCTCTCTCACTTTCTCTAAAAAGGTACAAAAATGTTGACTGTACTATCCTCAGCTCTTATAGACTTAATTTAAGAAAACATTAGACTGCACCAACAGTTTTCAATAAGGATTACCTTCAGTTAAACTGTGAACTGCAAAATGTAATTTGGTTTAATAATAAGGATGAATCTATTGTCTTAATTTCTGTTTCTTAGCTATGTTATAAATATACAAATCTAAAAATAAGGATAAAAACACCATAATTATTTGTAAAGTAAAATTTTCTTATTCATTATTTCTTTGATAAAGGCATAAATACAATCTCAGTTCAATCACAAGAATTATAGAAATTTCAAGATTTCATATCAAAAATTAATAAAATTATGACTTAAAATTATACATTTAATTACACATATTTTAATCTAACTCCAAATTCAGTGTATTTAAATGAAATCACACATAGAATGTAATCTGAAAAGGATCAAGAAAATAGTTCACTTCTGAAAACAATTTTTATTCAACTTCGATATACAAAAAACAAGGAAAGGAAGAAAGAAAAAAGAAGAGACAAAGAAATGAAGGAAGAAAGGAAGGAAAGAGGAAAGTAGGCAAAAGCAAAATCAAAAATCAGGAGCAGAATTAAAAAAAATATATATAGGTACTTTTCTTAACTATGTACAGTCCATTGTAACTTTGCTGTCTTGAAATCCACTGTTCAGAAGCCCATATCTGCTGAAGTGCTTTACTGTAAAGCGTACTTTGCTGCAGAGCAGAGCTCTTTTCTAGAATCAATTTTCATTTATTAGTGGGTTAATAAGGAACTTATTAGCATTTCCTCTTCCTTGGAGGCATTCTTAAAAATGAAGCCATAATGATATTGACTCATGCCCCAAGATGATGATGAGAAACTTTACCAAGTCAAAAAAAGATGAAGAATCAGATTCATGTGTAGCAAATATTTCCCAAAGATATTAGAATTCCAATGCACACTGTGCTTATACGTAAGCCAAAGGCTGAATTGTTGCATGCGAAGTCTTTTTTCCTATTATAATGTCTTATCTACAAATTGGATATGGTCATGTGTCGCATAAATTTTTGACTAAGAAGCTAGAATGTCAATTTTATCAAAGTTCCATCTGATTATAATGCAGAATAGCCTTAAGCAGAGGCCTTTGAGGGCCCCACTACACCTAATAGAGATATGGATAAATTATAAGCTTGCTCGCTGCAGAGCCCATAAGTTATACTGTAGCCACTTCTATAAGAGAAGCAATGGAACAGAAATGAGATCTCACAGCTTGAACATTTTTATATATCAAGGTCATTACATTATGAGATGAAACGCATGAAAAATTAACACTCAAATTAATTTGTCCATAATCAGCTCATTTACTTAATTAAAATAATTGATTAAATTTTGGAAAGTTGAAGTTCAGTCAAATAGCATCAATATGTATAAAATAATAAAGAATTATAGTAATGAAATGGGTACAGACTTTGAAATTTCACCAATTTGAGCTCAAATCAAATATGTTTTCTGGGTAGGAAACTTGCAACTTTCTTATTTTCCAAAAGGAATGTGTTTTAATGAGTTAATTCATGCATTGAAATATGTAACTATGATGGATTCCTTAGATTGTGACTATCAAAAACAAAAAACAAACCAAAAAAAGCATTCATTTCTATTCATTTCTTCAGCTGACTTTTTTAAAAAAACATTATTACTAACCATAAAGTAACATGTATGCAGTCTTCCTCTTATTTCCTTAGATACGTTTGCCAAATTATATATAATTGCAATTTCAAAGAGAGATGAGTAAAACTGAAGAATTGCTGATATAATTAATAAGACTTCTATTCAATAGCTAACATGCTTCTATCCATAAATTCCAGTGTAACTCTACCTGATTATCTCATAATTGCCAAATTCTTTTTGCAATTGAGAATTTTCCCCTTTCTCTTGCTAGTACTCTTTCCACGGTGGAATGGTTTGTGACTCATCATTCCTTATAGAGGCCTTACCTGAATAATCTACCGAAGTTTTTCTTCTTCTGTTTTATTTTTAACCCTGTTTTAGATGTTTTCTTCTTAGCGTTTATTATACTTTTAATAGCACCTCTCTTTCCCACTTTGTTTTCTATCACCTCAAAACTTTGGAAGGTCTACTATGTCAGAAAATACCATTCTATTGTAACCAGTATAGTGTAAGGAATAAATAGTACTCACAAAGAAGTTGGTCAATGTGTATTAATTAATATTATTTTAATTGACAAACCATAATTATATACATTTATGGGGTGCAATGTGATGTTTGGAGATAAATATACCCAAAAAAATAAATGCATATGGCATATGACATATCATTATTTCAATACATGGTAAATAATACCTATAGCTCCATACAATGAAGCTTTTTAATTACTGTTAATTATATTGCATCCATAGACACAAATTTTTAAACTCTACCACACATGATGAATTGGCTATCCAAAAGCCATGATGTTCTCTTTGCAGAAAAATCTACTGACTAGACAATGGGAATTTTGAAAGCCAAAAAAATGAACAAACAAAAATCTTAGCCCCTCATAGATAAGATTACCATGCAACTTGTTCATGTTCATAATTAATCTCTTATAAACATGCCAAAATATGTTGTCTTCTGCCCGTAAGCAGAAACTCCTGGGTCTTATGGAGTACATAGGGAGATTTATCTTCTCAAATAATAAAAAGAAAAGACTTTCCGTAAAGACAACTTGGGTCTTTCTGATTTATTTCCACCAGCATTGTAAACGCAAGGCCTAGAGGCACAGTAGACTACAGCATTATGAGAATTAAGGCACATGGTAATAATGAAAAAAGGACTTGATTTTTTTCATAACAAAGTTGAGCTACAACACCAGGTCCAAACTATCCTTTCCCTTAACAATTTGTCAGGTAGTATAAATAAACTCAGTATCTGCTTTTGGTTATTTTTAGTGGATTACATTTCTAGTATATGTTTTAAAGATTCGCTTATCAGCAGGGCGCGGTGGCTCACGCCTGTAATCCTAGCACTCTGGGAGGCCGAGGCGGGCGGATTGTTTGAGCTCAGGAGTTCGAAATCAGCCTGAGCAAGAGCGAGACTCCGTCTCTACTAAAAATAGAAAAAAATTAATTGAATAACTAAAAATATATAGAAAAAATTAGCCAGGCATGGTGGCGCATGCCTGTGGTCCCACCTACTTGAGAGGCTGAGGCAGAAGGATCGCTCGAGCCCAGGAGTGTGAGGTTGCTGTGAGCTAGGCTGACGCCACAGAACTCACTCTAGCCAGGGCAACAGAGTAAGACTCTGTCTCAAAAAAAAAAAAAAAAGACAGAGTAAGAGGAGAAAATAGTGCAAGTTTTACGTGGCCTGGGAGCCATCAAAGAAATAAAGATCCAAAGAAGTCGTTAGAGTCAGTTACTTATATACTGGAAGGCACAAAGAATAGTTAGTTCTAAAGAAGCAACTAAATTAGGTGGGAAAGCTTAAAAGGGTTATTTTTAACAAGGTCTATGAGGAATTCTCTCAGTAATTTTGACTTCTCATCATTGAAGATAAGGATGTTGCATCTTTCTGGTATAGGAAGGTCATCTTTTATAAGAGAATTTCATCTTGTGCTCTTAAGAAACAACACAGGGATCAAAGTGATCTTTTTGCATCTGCTGTTTTTCAAGTGTCTTTAACTTAAATAGTCAATATGCCAGAATAACATATTTTGACCCATTTGACATCTTTTCATATGTTTATTAGCCATCTGTAAGTCATTTTTGCTGGGTGTCTGTTCACATTTTTTGATCATTTTTTTAACTGAGTTGTTTATTTTCTTATTGTTAAAAGTTTTGCATCTTTTAGATAAAAGTCCTTTATATGTGTTTTGCAAAGATATTCTCCCAGTTTGTAACTTGTCTTTTCATTCTCTTACATGTTTATCAATTTTTAATTTTTTTAAATTTTTAATTATTGACACATAATAGTTGTATCTTTTATAGAGTATATGTGATGTTTTGATACAGGCATAAAATGAATAATCAAATCAGGGTAATTGGGGTATCCAACATCTCAAACATTTATCATTTCTTTGTGATAGGAACATTTCAATTCCACTCTTTTAGATATTTTAAAGTATACCATAACTTATTGTGGACTATAGTCACTTTTTTGTGGTACCAAATATTATTTATTTTATCAAACTCGAAGTGTTTAAGTTTAGTGAAGTCCAGCTTACCAATTTTTTCTTTCATAGACAATGCTTTTAGTTTTGTGTCTAAAAAGTCATCCCCAAACCCAAGATCACATAGGCTTTTTCTTATGTTATCTTCTATAAAATGTATAGTCTTGTGTTTTACATTTAGGTGTATATGATACATTTTAAGTTAGTTTCTATGAAAAATATGAAGTCTGTGTCTACACTTTTTTTTTTTTTTTTGCATGTACATGTTCCAGCATCTTTTCTTTAAACGACTATTCTTTCTCCACTGAATTACCTTTGTTCCTTTGTCAAAGATCAGTTGACTATATTTATGCAGGCCTATTTCTGGGCTATTCTGTTCTATTGACTTTTTTTTTTTTCCTGCCAATACCACAATGCTTTGATTACTGTAGCTTTATACTAAACTAAGTCTTGAAGCCAGGTAGTGTCAGACCCCTCTGACTTAGTTCTTCTTCAGTATTGTGTTGGCTATTCTGTGTCTTTTTCCTCTCTACATAAACTTTGAAGTCATTTTGTCAATATCCATAAAATAACTTGTTGGAGTTTTGATTGGGATTGTGCTGAAACTATAGACCAAGTTGGGAAGAACTGATATTTTAACAATATTGAGATATTCTTTCCATGAAAATAAAATACCTTCTTTTGTTTTAGATCTTTGATTTCTTTTATCACAGTTTTGCAATTTTCCTAATATAGAACTTTATGTATTTTGTTACATTAATACCTACATTTTCTTTTGGTGCTAAAAAATACATATGTACTATTTTTAATTTCAAGTTACAATTGTTTCTTGCTAGTATAAGAGAAACCAATTAAGTTTTTTTTTTTTATTAGGTGACCCCATGTCCTAAAACTTTGTTATAATTAACTTATTCATTCCAGGAGGTTTGTTTTTTGTCAATTTCAGGGGAGGGGGGTTTCTGCACAGACAACCATTTCATTTGTGAATAGTTTTATTGTTTCATTCGCAATCTGTACACTTTTATTTATTTTTCTTGTCTTATTGTATTAGCCAGGACCTGCAGTACAATATTGAATAGGAGTGGCAAAAGGAGACAAAAGACACTCTTGCCTTGTTTCCCCTAAGTATGGTGCCAGCTGCAGGTCTTTTGTGGATATTCTTTACCAATATGAGGACGTTCCATTCTATTTCTAGTTTTTTGAGAATATTTATCATGAATGAATGTTGGATCTTGTCATGTGCCTTTTCTCCATCTATTGATAAGACCATGTGATTTTTCTTCTTTAGCCCATCAATATGATGGATTATATAGATTTTCAAAGACTGAACCAGCCTGGACTCATAGAATGACTTAGCAAGTGTTCCCTCTGCTTCTAATTATTATACTCAAACAGATTTAGAGAATCAGATGTAAGATTTCTTCCTTATATGTTTGGGAGAAATTACTGGTGAAACCATCTTGGCCTTGTTCTGTTTGGAAGGTTATCGATTATTGATTCAATTTACTTTAACAGATTCAGATTATCCATTTCTTCTTGAATAAATTTTGGTAGATTGCCTCTATCAAGGTCCATTTTATCTAGTTTAACATATCTGTAGGCTTTGTATTGTAAGTAATATTCCTTTATCATCCTTATAAGTCCATGGGATCAGTAATGATACCCCCTTTTCCATCTCTGATATGTTTAATTTGTATCTTCTTTTTTTCTTGGTTAGCTTGGCTGGAGGTTTATCAATGTTATTAATCTTTATAAAAAGTCAGACTTTGGTTTTGTTGATTTTTACTATTTGTAATTTCATTGATATCTGCTCAAATATATAATTATTTCTTTGTCTTATTTTTTTTATTTATTTTTTTATTTCAGCATATTATGGGGGTACAGATGTTCAGGTTATGTATGTTGCCCTTACCGCCCCCTCCCCCTCAAGTCCAAGTTTCAAATATGTCGATCCTTCGGGTGGTGCGCATTGCACTCTTTGTATATGCGTATACCCGTCCCCTCCTCCCTCCTTCCCCCTCCCCCTCCCCCCTGTCCGACACCCAATAGATGTTATTCTTTTTTTTTTATATATTATTATTCCAAGGTATTGTGAGGGTACAAACATTCTAGTTACACTTTATGTCTTTGCCTCACCCAAATGCAGGTTAAAGGCATGCCCTTCCCTCCCTTTGGTGCTCCCCGTGTCCTTTAGTTGTAGATTTGCCCCCCATCCCCCTAATCCCTGGAGAGTATTTCTGCCATGTGATCACCCTAGTGTTGATCAGTTAGTACCAATTTGATGGCGAGTA
>CAUYSK010053105.1:0-12550 GCA_963575035.1 Avahi laniger
TATTTTGATGGGGATTGTATTGAATCTGTAAATCACTTTGGGTAGTATGGACATTTTAACAATGTCGATTCTACTATCCCTGAACATGATGTTTTTCCATTTGTTTGTATCATCCATAATTTCTTTCCTCAGTGTTTTGTAGTTCTCTTTGTAGCGATCTTTCCACCTCCTTAGTTGAGTATATTCCTCGGTATTTTATTTTCTTTGTAGCTATTGTGAATGGTATTGAGGCTTTAATTTGAATTTCAGCTTGACTATTATTAGTGTATAGCTTAACAGAATCTAGGTGTCAAGAGAAACATTGATCTCAAGTTACTAGATTTTCCCCACAGTTTCCCAATTTATTTTGTTCAAATATCTTAGTCTATATGCTGGTGGCCAAAGAGCAAGAGCTTACTGTAGTGTAACTTAATTGTGTCCATGATACCTGGAAGCCTTACTCAACCTCTTTAGCTTTTCCTGGCCTTGGAAAAGATCCAGTACCAAGTAGACATGATGGAAAAGGAGTCAAGATGTAGAATCCATCACTGCCACATTCATTTAGAAAGAAGAAACCTGAACCATGGATACAGTTCAGCAGAATTACAATTTTCATGAATTCCTTTTGAAGATGACAGACTGTGCAAACGTACTGCCCTTCTTTCAGCCAAAATACTCTCCTGAAATGAAAGTATAGTTATACAAAAGGAATAAATCTGTAAAAGCAAAGAGAATAGAGAAGAGTGGTTACTATAGGACAACATTTTTAAACTTCTAGAAGACATAAAAGGAGGCTGCCGCTTGGATGCTAAAAAGGTACAAGAGGACAACTATTTGTGAAACCCAGGAGAGGATCTATCTTCCTAATCAGCAGGTGTAGTTCGAAATGAGGGATGAGGGAAGCAGTAAATTGAAGATCTGGCTGTGAATTAACTACACTATTTAGGGACAATGACATGAGACAGAATGAAATTAAACCCTAGCATGCCAATAATAAGCAATATTTATCTAATCAAAATGAAAATAAAACTATTTTCAAATTTCAGAGCTGACGCATAGGCAAAGAAAAGAATATTTTAGCCGTGATTGAGTATTTAGTATAATGTCAATTATGTTGACAATGTAAAATTAAAATGACTAGAGATAGCCTACGGAAAGGAGGGAGAAAAGACAAAGAATTTTATGGGCACTATACTTTCTATATTAAAAAACAAGGAGTCGACAAATATTTTTTAAAGTGGCTGAAACAAGAGATAAAATTTTGGTTATGATGTTTAAAGTTATATAAATAAGCAATACTAATAAACCAATAATACAAAAATTAAATATTGAGACAGTGAGAGGATCAGAAGGCAGGAGCTAAGATGAGATGTTTAGTGTTTCAAGATGAAGTCAATAAGTATTTCCTGAAGTTGATAAATTAAGAAATTGAAGTAAAATAATATTATCTATAATTATGGAGGAAATCACTTCAAGAAACTAAAACAGAAAGACTGCCAAAATATTGCCTCAGGATAGGAACTCTGGAGTTGAGAAGGGTGGTTTTGAAGACATGATTTTAACCATAAACTCTTCCACACTGTTTGGTTGATATTTATTATGTTTTTTATAACAGACTAACAAAATAAGATTATTTAATTTATAAATACAGATACATCCCTAAGCTGGAACTGGGACAGTAACTAGAACTCACTACAAGAAAGTAAATTCCACAAATTAGGAACTCTAGAGCAGGAAAATCACACTCCCTCTGTCTTGTATAAAACTTCAGAAGAATCTAAGCAGCCTGATTTTGTAGTTCTATCCCTACCATTATCATCACAGTTTTGAGGGGCCCCAGGCAGACACAGGAGCTGGAAGTCTGCATTAACACAGTGGTTACAGAGTTATTGCAGGCTCATTAGTGTGCTCCTGCTTAGCATGGTGAAGACTCAAGCCATTCTGATTCATTTCATAAAATTTGTATGCAACCTACTAACAGGAAATGGTGTTCTGCATAGTTTCAAATTTTAAGTTGAAGTATTTTCCATTTATTAAAAAAAATCTTTTTTTATACATTGTTCTATTTAAGTATAGAAGGCTTTCATTGGAGATGACATTAATTATAAGTAAAGCTAATTTAACAGATGGATGATAATGAGATACTTTGAATCATCAATTGAGAGAAAAATACACATTTAGAAGAGAATGATGACTATTCACTGGCCATTTTTAAGCTGTGTATATAATATTTTAAATAATTAGATTTAGAATTCTACTATATTTATTAGGTAGTACACATACAACATAAATGTGAGTTATTCTTGTAACAAAATACATAATTTCAGTGATGCTGAAATAATATGCTTGTAAAAGGACCCTACTTATATATAGGCCAAAAGTTTATTTCCAAAGTGTTCCCCATTAAGTTCTGTATTAACATTTAAATTTAGCACCAAATGATCACATTTTTTAAACCTGCAATTGTTGCATACATTTCTTTAAATGTTGTATAAACATATTACATATCATATAATAAAGACCCAAATGCTTAACTGCTTTAAACTCTAATTCAATGATATTTAATAGTTGTGATATTGTGAAATATATATTTGGTCTTTGTTACCCTTGAGATCTCCAAAATCTTGTCTTTTTGTAGCTTCAGGTTGGAGCCAGTCACCTGAAAGACCAAGGCAGACCAAATTCCAGGGAGTGGAGAGAGTCTGAAGGTCAAGTTGATCACCAGTGGCCAATGGTTTAGTCAATCATGTTTACATAACAATGCCTCCATAAAAACCCAGGAGGACAGGGTTCAGAGAGCTTCCGTATAGCCGAACATGTGGAGGTTCCTGAAGGGCAGGGTGCCCAGGGAAGTCATGGAAGCTCCTTGTCCTTTCCCCATCCCTTCCTCCATACCTCACCCTAAGCATCTCTTCTTCTGTAACCTTCATAATATTCTTTATATTAATAATAAATTGGTTATCATAAGTAAGTATTTATCTGAGATTTATTAGCTGCTCCAGTAAATTAATCAAAACCAGAGAGGGGGTCATGTGGACCCCAACTTAAAGCCATTCAGTCAGAAGTTCTGCAGGCCTGGACTTGAGACTGATGTGGGAAAGGGGGAGCCTTCTTGTGGGACTGAGCTTTCAATCTGTGGGATCTGGCACTATCTCTAGGTAGTGTCAGAACTGACTTGAAGGAGACCCAGCCGGTATCCTCTGCAGAATGAATTGCTTGCTTGCTGGTGGGGAGAAATTCCCCCAACATTTGGTCACAGAAGTCTTCTCTGTTGACCATTGCTGTGGTGTGAGAGCAGAGGAAAAACATAGTAGTTATTAAAGAAATTTAAAGATGTATGAAGGAAAGATAAAGAGTTATTTAGTAGAAATGTGTGATTCTACTGTATGTTAATAAATTAGCACTTTGAATACACTAAGCCATCATTACTGTTCCATAGCATATTTGCAAGATAAGGAACATGTTCACAACACTACTTACATGCTCTGAACACACAAGAGTCTCCTCTGGAAGGGACCATAGTGAGCACATTTAAAGCCTTTTGTTAAATAGGCTTTTGAAGATTCCATGACTGCTTAGGTACATCAACAAATTTTGCTTTAAGAAATTCTTTTTCTTGTAATTAGTCAACTAGAATAAGATATTTAAACATGAACAGCATGAACAAAAACATATTCTTGAGGGATTTCGGTTCTGTATTAAGACTTTAAAAAATTTTGTCTCTATATTTTGGTATGATTTAAACACACAGACACACACACACACACACACACGAATCATGTATTCTGGACGATGTGTCTTGAAAATCATATCCTAACTAGGCATTACCAACCAATTTTAATGCCTATGTTGAAAGAGTTTAGGATAGATTTAAGAACAGACAACACAGTTTATTTGTCTTAGACTGCTGAGAAAAGGATTCAGAGACTTAGCTCCTTAGTTTTACATTCATGCCAAGTAAAATCCAAATGTTTCCCACAGGTCTCTATAAGAATATATATGTGCTAGGTGTGCAGGGCTAGAGACTCTACAGACCCATGACCTGGAGCAGCTCAGGGGCAGTGAATAGCTCTTCAAGTCTACGATAGAAAATAGCCTCCAATAAAATCCCGTTGCAAAAAGTGGGAAAGAAGCAGGATAAAAAGAGTAAAAACAGAGGCAGAGCCTGAAGAATCTGTGGTAGGAAAATAGTAGGCCGATCTGTAATGAATGGGCAGGTGGAGGGATTTGCAGACGCTGACAATACTTGGGAACCTGAAGAAAATTTAGCTTGTCCAGAGTTAATTGAAGCCTTTCTTAATTCTCAACAAGCTGGTTAAGAAAAAGATAGTACAAACAGAAAATCTTTATCTGACCATGAATCAGATGATGACAAATCAAAGAAAAAAAAGAGACTCTGCTGACAAACCAAGAGGGTTTGCCAGAGGTCTTGATCCTGAAAGGATAATTGGTGCCGCAGACAGCAGTGGAGAATTGATGTTTCTTTTGGAATGGGAAGATTTAGATGAGCCAGCCTTGGTGCTGGCAGAAGAGGCAAATACGAAGTGTCCTAAAATTGTAATTGCTTTTTATGAAGACGGACTAACTTGGCATTCTTGTCCAGAAGATGAAACACAATAATTATTCACATATTTACATTGCTTCTTATACATGTTTATACACACACACACACATATAAAATCTGCATCTTGGTTTTTGATTTACTAGTATGAAGAAATAACTATATTCTAATGAAAAGCAAGTCTGATATGTTCATTTTGAAAGCAGTATGGGGAGAGTTGTTGGTTTTTTTTTTTTTTGCATCAATAGCACTGATTACTTTGAACGAATAAATAAAAGCTTTCTGTATTTGTCTCCTTTATAAGAAAAGAACATTTGATATCATGCTATATTCATAGTCATTACTCAGAACCTGTGTTTAACTCATATGACTAAAGAACATTCTGGGTTTTCTATGATTTTGTGTGTGTGTATAAATAAAGCATAAATAAATAGTTTTTTTTTTTGTTGCTTTTAAACATTCACCAAAACAAAAACCATAGGTAAGCCCATGTTTCTGAGATGCCGTCCTTTTGAGCGACTTAAGAAATAAGTTACTTCAAGTTAAATTAAAAATATTTTTAAAGTCACATCATTTCAAATTAAATAGATGATTCTGTAATTAATTAGACAATTTAAATTGTATAATTTAAAAGCAGGCATATCAGAATCCCCACATGTACCTGTGGTCATATAAGTGCAAGTGTTTGCAAAGTTCCTAAAAGGAAAAAATTTATTCCTTCCAACAACTTCCACACCCAGATGAAGAAAGTAGACAAATTTTGTTGTGCTTTAATTAGCTAATCAAGACTTAATTAACTGGGCATTTCAAAGATTACTCTAATAAGTCATTTCTTTACCAAAAGTAGAAATCCCAGTGCTGTATTGACTAAAAGATCATGATTGACGGAATGCCTAAGATTGGGCTCACAGAAATCTCATCAAATGGTTAGAGATGTTGGCAGTTTAGGATCTACTGGCATAAATGGGTGAACAAACTTTTGCAGTCTAAACTATTGACCTGCATGTTTTTTCTTTACCCTAATTCATTCCTTACATGTGGGGCCAATTTTTTAAGTGTTTGGGATACTGGTTCTGGCCCAGTAGAAGCCAGGAAAAACAATAACTTTGTAATAGTTGGAATGTTATCCAACTGTGTGTTGTTTATTTATTGTAAATGCTGGTGAATAGTAGTCAATAAATAGTTTCATATTTCCTTAAAGAAAGAATACATATATATTCACATATTTTTCAGTTCAATTAAAATTATTTAAAATTTCTTTGACATGACACAAAATGCACAGGAACAGAAGAAAAATGGAAAAAATTGGACTGCATCAAAAATTAAAACTTTTGTGCATCAGTTCACTAGCAGCATAGTGAAAAGACAGCCCATATGATACAAGAAAATATTTTCAAATTGTATATGTGATAAGAGATTAATATCCAGAATGTCTCTTAAAATTCCTACAACTCAATAACAACAAAAATCAGATTTCAGTGCTTCAATAGATATTTCTTCAAGGAAGATATATGAATGGCTGACAAGTGCATTTGTATATCAATATCACTAATCATTAGGGAAAGGCAAATCAAAACTACAATGTGACACCACTTTGGACCCATGATAATGGTTGGTATCATAAAAAGAAAAAAATTAAGTGTTGGCTAAGATGTGAAGAAGTTGGAACACTTATGCATTGCAAATGGGAAATGATTCAGTCACTGTGCAAAATGATATGGTTGTTCCTTAAAACCTTAAACACAGAATTATCATATGATGCAACAATTTTTTTTCCTGAGTATATACTTAAAAATATTGAAAGCACATATAGACCAGATATTTATGTACTAATGCTGACAGGTGCATTATTCACAATAACCATAAGGTGGAAGCAATCCTAGTGCCATCATTGGATGAATGGATAAACAAAATGTAGTATATACACGCAATAGAATGTAATTCCACCTGAAAAAGGAAGGAAATTTTAACACATTCTCCAATATGAACGAACTTTCAAGGTATTAGGTGAAGTGAAATAAACCAATAATAAAAGAAAAAATACATGATTCACTTATTTTACCTGTCTCAAATAGCCAAATTCTTAAACACATAAAGCAGAATAGTGGTGACCAGGGAAGGGGGAATGGAGATTTATTGTTTAATGGATATGAAGTTTCAGTTTGGGAAGATGAAAAAGTTCTGGAGATGGATGGTGGCCATTAACTCAAACCGTGCATAAAAATAATTTGAGATGGATATTAGGCCAAAATGTATTAGATCTTTAAATATGAAATGTCAGATTTCAAATCAAAAGTGTAGTTTATTATATCTCAAATAAGAAACAGTACAATTAATCAAAGTGTGTGCCTAAACTATCAACACAGTTTTGCTGTCTTAATGGTAGCTTGTTTATGCCAGCAGCGAAGAAACTTGGAGAGCAAGCAGCAACGAAATTGCAAAATTTCCACTGCTTGTTGGAAATTGAATATTTTTCCTTGCAAGAAGTGGTCCAAAGCCTGGAAGAAGTGGTAGTCAATTGACGCAAGGTCTGGTAAATACATTGGATGACAGAGAGTTTCCAAGACCAGCTTCTGTAGTTTGAGCAGCCTTGTTTGTGTGACATGTGATCTAGTGTTTTCCTGCAATAGGACTGGCCTGTCTCTATTGACCAATCTCAGCTGCTTAATCCCAAGCATCCTCATCATTTCGTCCAACTGGTTGCAGTAGACATCCGCTGTAATTGATTGACCAGATTTTATCCAGCTGTAGTGGATAATACCAGTGCTGGACCACCGAACAGACACCATTAGCTTATTTTGACAAAGATTCAGTTTTGGACTGTATTTCAGCTCTTCATCGTTATCCAACCATTGCGCTGAATGGTTGCAATTGTCAAAAAGAATCAATGTTTAATCACACTTAACAATGTAGTGTAGAAATGGTTCGGCTTTATGTCGTAACAGCAAAGAAAGGCAAGCTTTGAGACTATTTCTCTTCTGATGCTTGTTTAACTCATGTGGAACACCTCTGTCCAGCTTTTATACCTTGCCGTTGTTTCAAATGGTTCAATATCGTTGAAATAGTAACATCGAATCTTGTTGCTAATTTATGCTTAGGTTGAGATGGATTGCTTTCAATACACCTTTCATGACAGAACTCATATTTGAAAATAACACAAATTTTTGACTTATCCATGGTTTCACAAAAATTGTTCTAAAAAATATGAACCATAATCACAAGCCAAAAAAAATGTGCATTTGAAAGACTGATGATGTACCATCACAATAAAAATAAAACAAGAAGTGTCAAAGTGAAATGTCAGAGACAGCAACTGTCCAACTTAGTACTTAAGTAAATTGGACATTTCATACTTAATAACCAAGTAAAAACACGTAGCTGCTAGAAAGAAAAAACCTCAAGCAATAAAATACACTTGTGACTTGGGATAACAACAGATTTTTTTTTAACAAGAAGCAGGAAGTATCAACTATAAAAGCAAAACAAAAATTAATCTCTTCTCATCAAATAATAGTAATAAAAGAATTAAAAGATAAGCCACATACTTGCAATAAATATACTTGAATAAAATATATTCATAAAATTATCCATTATGCATGTGAAAACATGTGCAATCTCATTAGTCATCAGGGAAATGCAAAGTAAAACCAGAAGGAGAACATCATATCTCCATCAAAACAACTATAATTAAAAAGACTAATGATTCCAAGTATGTGCCAAGGGTATAGCCATCTAGAACTCTCTTATATTTCTGACAGGATATTAAAAGGATTCAACAACTTGGAAAATTAACAGTACCTATAAAGTCAAACATTCACATAACTTTATGATCTATATGATCCATCAATTGCTCTCCTGAGTAGATACTCAAGATGAATGAGTTGATATGTCTGCTAAAAGACTGTACCAGCCTTTCTCCTAATAACAAAAACTGAAAATCAAGGAAATATTCATCAATATGGATTGAATGAAATGGGATGAAATATAACATAGAAATTGAAAAGAATTTTTAAAAGGAACTGTTTTTATATGCAACATAGATGAATAATCTCAGAGATAAAATGTTGAAAGAAATCTGACAAAAAGAATTTCTGCGTTTTTATTTATACGAAGTCCAAGAATAAGGAAAACAAATCTATGGTTTTAGAAGCCCAAATCAGTTACCTTGGGGTGTGGAGAGGTATTGTCTGGGAGAGGAATAAGGGAGTTTTCTGGGTGCTAAAATATTCTATACCTTGATTTGAGCAATATTTAAAGAACATATGTATATATAAAAATTCATCAAGCCATTCACCTGTGATTGTTTTATATGTCATTATTCAATAAAAAGCAATTTTGAAATAAAAAGTGACATAACTAAAACTAGCAATTATATGAAAGTGCTATGAACTACATTATAAAAATAAATTTGAAAAAAAAATATCTTCCTAGGAAGATCCATTACATATTTTCAAAACTAAATCAAGAGAATATTTTTGTTAGTGTAATTAATTACTGAAAGAAATGAGGTTTAAAGACTAAAAGGTAAAAAAAATCTGTGATTATTCATAGATGCTGTATTTTTATGACAGAAAATCCAAAAGATCCAATAAAAATATAATGATAATTCATGAGAGATTTCAGTAATGTTGTTAGCTATACAATCTATATATAAAAATCCATACAATTTTCATACACCAGGAGCAACTAGTTAGATAATAGAATTTTAAAATCCTATTCTATATATCTAAATTGCTATAACATATCTAGAAATAAGAATATAAAATGTCCATTTGGAGATAATAATTCTCCCCACATTAAGTGATATATTTAACATGTTTCCAAAAAATAAAAAGAAAAGCTCAGTAGGATTTTTCATGAAACTCACCAAGCTCTCTAAAAGGCTTATAAAAGAATAAAAGAGTAGCTAAGACAATTTTGAAAAGTAATAAGCAACAGGAACTTGTCCACTAGATTTCAAAATTTATTGACTATAATAACATAGTTTCAAGGTAGTTTTAGTCAAATATATATATTTGCTACAAAATAGAAAAACTAGTGAAATACTTGAGAAGAAAATTCATGGGAATGTGGCATAAACAGACCTCTGAATATATCGAAAGGTGGTTTTGGCAGAAGAAGTGTTATGCATCAGCAAGGAAAGGATGCACTCTTCCTGTAAATGATGCTAGGACAACTGGCTCTCCATATGGAGAATGATAAATTAAATGCCTACTTCATAGCATTGGCCAAAAATAAATTCCAGATGGGTTAAATACCTGTATGTAAAAATCAAAACATTGCAACATTTATAAGAAAATATATGAAAGCATCTTTATGACATCAATGTAGAGTGGTTTATTTTTTTAAGAAGACAAATCAAACTATCCCAATAAAGTTAAGTGGAAATAGTGTAAGAAACATGTATTTGCAACACTTACAGCAAATGCAATTCCAGTAGCCGTTCTCCTTCTAGAAACACTTGCGATATGTACATAAGGAGAGCTGTAAAGGATATTAAGTGCTGCATTGTTTGAAATAGTGAAAAAATGTGAACCTGAGAAAGGACATACATACATACATATATATATGTATGTATATATGCACACATACATGTGCATGTACATATTCCTATTGAAGTACATTTAAGATATATAAATACATATATCTATTTACGTATGTGTGTGTGTGTATAAATTATATATAAAATTGTGGTAAGACCATAAAGTGGAATGCTATCTGCATTAAATAATCAGATTTTCGTAATACTCATAATCTGAAATGATACTAAATATATAATGAAAGGACAAAGGAACTGTGCAGAGAAGAATAGATTTCCAATGTATGTATAATGTTTTGCTTTCATGAAAAGTTTGAAGCAAAATTATACATTAAAATTTGATAAGACAATGGGACATAGATGGATTTAATTGTATTTTATCTGTATTTTATGATGATGGTATGATAATTATCCTAAGAACAAAATAAAAACATTTTGAGAGGCATGCCGTATTTCATAGTTAGTGTCCCTTTGCTTATTAAATTTGATAGTTTCTACTGAAGCTCTGTTGAAATAAATAAGAATTGCATATAATTATTATCTATTCTCAAGCTACACTGCATCATTATAAGTGATAAATGTCATGACATGAAATATAAATATGATAATATAAAAGAATTGACGATCTTAAACAGGCCTCAAAAATCAGAATTTGGAGAGAAAAAGCAAGTGTAGTTCAAGAAGAGAAAACAAAATTTGTCAGCAAAATGGATATTACTAGGATCTGTTGAAGGGTGAATAAGGAACCTGATTTAAATGGAGTAGATTCTATATTCTGGGGCAAAGTGAAAGATAAGGGATTTAAAAGGTGCTATTAGATTATGATGTGCCTTGAAAACCTGTCAGAGACATTAGTAGTTTTATATAAATTATATATTAATATATGCATAATTTCCTACATGAGGCAAACTCAATCTTTACAATTAAATTTTACTCTGATTCTCCTACAGTGAGTGTGTCTTGTTATCTCCTAGGGAGGGTGAATCCTGGTGTCAACTTGTTCTCCAGCTGCTTTGTCACCAGATGTTGACTGGTCCAGAATGAGGATGATGACTCTACCCTTTAATGATGCAATTCCTGCTTAACTTTCCACTCCTCAAACCTCTTCCAAAGAGAAGAGGTTTATTAAACAATGGATGTTTAATATACTTCCTGATTAAAGGAGCTGGAGATTATTCCAAAACAGTAGAAAGTGGATGATTTGGTGAAGAGAGATCACAGAGTATGCTTTCTCTTTTGGTCTTTCCTTTTTCCTGAGTTTCATGAGTTCATATCTGGTATGGATTTTTCCCCAGGCCTTCCCTAATTCCCTCACTATCTCCCCCCTCTCTGGTTTACATTAGAATGAATATTTTCTTCTTTTCATATAACTTTGACTCTATACATTCCAAAAAAAGTTCTAGGTGCTTTGTCTCTGAAATCAGACTATCTGGGTTGGAATATAAATTCTGTCATTTACTATCCATACAACCTTAGGCAATATATAATAATATTTGATTTTCACTTTTCTCATTATAATAAAAGATCTTTACCATAGAGTTTTCTTGAATATTAAATAAACTAATCATGTAAATCTCTTATAATAGGGCCTAGCACATTGTAAGTGCCCAGAATAATTAACTGTTTGCTGGTTTCCCACCTGACATTTATTTCACATCTCTTTTGGTAACTTCCAACTAATGTTCTCTAGGACTGTGGTCCCTACCCCCTCCGGACATGGACTAGTATTGATCCATGGCCTATTAGGAACTGAGTTACACAGCAGGAGTTGAGTGACAAGTGAGCAAGCGAAGCTTCACCTGTATTTACAGCCACTCCATCAATTGCATCACTGCATAAGCTCTGCCTCCTGTCAGATCAGCAGTGGCATTAGATTCTCATAGGAGCAGGAATCCTACTGTAAACCACTCATGTGAGGGCTCTAGGTTGCGTGCTCTTTATGAGAATCTAATACGTGATGACTCGAGGTGGAACTGACGTGGGGACGCTAGCACTGGAGAGTGGTTGCAAATAGAGATTATCATTAGCAGAGAGGTTTGACCACACAATAAATGTAATGCACTGGAATCATCCCCCCACCCCAGGTCTGTGGAAAAATAGTCTTCCATGAAACCCGTCCCTGGTGCCAAAAAGGAAATACCCTCAGTCTGTGTGTTTCTAAAATGGCAGATTCCACTCCTTTCTCTCTCTGGAAGTGGGCATTAGAGTAATCCATTCCCCTACCCAAATGATTGGTTTAGGGATGGACATATGGCCTTAGTAGGGCCAACTGAAGAGAATAAAGTTGGCGGGGGTGGGGGGCTGGAAGTGAGATAGGTGCTCATTTTGTGCTGTTATGAAGTTGTGACAATATACTTTGAAAGCTATTGCTATTTCATCATAACGGTGTCAAAATTAAGACCACATCTGATTACATTTTACATATTTTTCTAGTTTGAATTTTGTTTCTTGTTCCTTTAACAAATATTCCA
>CAUYSK010053106.1:0-34930 GCA_963575035.1 Avahi laniger
CTTTCTGGGGACAATATGGCTTCAACGTAAAGAACGTGTTTGTCAGGGCCGGGCGCGGTGGCTCACGCCTGTAATCCTAGCACTCTGGGAGGCCGAGGTGGGCGGATCATTCTGAGCTCAGGAGTTTGAGACCAGCCTGAGCAAGAGTGAGACCCCCATCTCTACCAAAAATAGAAAGAAATTAATTGGACAGCTAAAAAATATATATAGAAAAAATTAGCCGGGCATGGTGGCACATGCCTGTAGTCCCAGCTACTTGGGAGGCTGAGACAGTAGGATTGCTTGAGCCCAGGAGTTTGAGGTTGCTGTGAGCTAGGCTGACGCCATGGCACTCGCTCCAGGCAAGAGAGTGAGACTCTGTCTCAAAAAAAAAAAAAAAAATGAAAACCTAGCAAAATATTTGCAATTCATATTACAGATTAAAGGCTCCTAGCACACTTTAAGAATTTGTTAAGAACTGATCAAACTGATTTTAAAATGTATCCCAAAAAAGGAAATAAGTAAATCAAGGTTTGAAAAATGGGCAAAGGATATGACCAGATAAGTTCACAGAAAAAGAAATGCAAATGGTCCTTAAATATACAGAAAGATGGGCCGGGCGTGGTGGCTCACACCTGTAATCCTAGCACTCTGAGAGGCAGAGACGGGCGGATCGTTTGCGTTCAGGAGTTCGAGACCAGCCTGAGCAAGAGTGAGATCCCCGTCTCTACTAAAAAAAAAAAAAAAAAATAGAAAGAAATTATCTGGACAACTACAAATATACATAGAAAAATTAGCCGGGCATGGTGGTGCATGCCTGTAGTCTCAGCTATTTGGGAGGCTGAGGCAGTAGAATCGCTTGAGTCCAGGAGTTTGAGGTTGCTGTGAGCTGATGCCATGGCACTCTAGCTGGGCAACAGAGTGACACTCTGTCTCAAACAAAAAAAAAAAAAGAAAAAAATATACGGAAAGATGATCAACTACATTAAGACATCATTTTCACCTAACTGGCACAAATACAAAATCCTGAAAACACATTATTTCTGAAGCTGTATGAAAGCAAGCACTTTTCACATTGCTACCGAGAATGCAAACTGGTACAATCTGGTGATATTTACCAAAACAATAGATGAATTTAACTTATGACCTGCCAGTCCCTTATCTAGGAATTGATTCCAAATGACACTACAGGCTGGTGCTGTTAGTTCGCCCTGTAATCCTAGCACTTTGGGGGGCCGAAGCAGGAGGATCACTTGAAGTCAGGAGTTTGAGATCAGCCTGGGCTCAAAGAGACCTCATCTCCACAAAAAAAATTTTAAACATTAGCTAGGCATGGTGGTGTGTGCCTGTAGTCCTAGCTACCCAGGAGAGTGAGGCAGGAGCATCACCTGAGTCCAGAAGTTTCAGGCTACAATAAGCTATGATTGTGCCATTGCACTCCAGCTACTACTCTGAAAATCTACATCATTATGTTTTACTATGAATCAAAATAAATCTCAGATAAAAATGTCTTGAAACATTACACTATAAAAAGCAGAAAATATAAGTAAATATTTATTTGATTTCTAACAGACTTTTTAAAGGCTAAAATAACCAGAAATTGCAAACAGGGAAAAAATATTTTGACTTAAATGAAAAGGATTCTAAATTTCAAAAATCAACCAAATACATAAGAAAAGTACAAGGATAATAAAGCATCAGAAGTAGAAGAGAAAACACACATTGTCTAACATCTGGCTCCATTTCTCTTGCACAAAAGAGAGTTACAAAATAAAACTTATTGGCCGGGCACAGTGGCTCACACCTGTAATCCTAGTACTCTGGGAGGCTGAGGCGGGAGGATCACTTGAGGTTGAGTTCGAGACTGGCCTGAGCGAGACCCTGTCTCTACTAAAAATAGAAATTAGCCAGACAACTAAAAATCTATAAGAGAAAAAATTAGCCGGGCATGGTGGCGCATGCCTGTAGTCCCAGCTACTCGGGAGGCTGAGGCAGGAGGATTGCTTAAGCTCAGGAGTTTGAGGTTGCCGTGAGCTGGGCTGACGCCACAGCATTCTAGCCTGGGCAACAGAGCAAGACTCGGTGGCCAAAAAAAAAAAAAAAAACATATCATGCCACATGCATGTGCATAATTTTTTTTTTTCTTTGACCATTCCTAATCAGTTTTGAGACGTGGATAAAATGTAGTATTCTTCCCTCTCCAGTGGGCTACTGATAGCAAAAGTAACAGACCAAGACAGCAAACTTGACAGGACTAGCAGTTACAGTTCAGCAGAAGATTTCAGCACATACGTAAACATTTTATAGATTTTTACAGATTTTTGTTTATCTAACCTGTATAAATGATTCTTGTTTTAGCCCTTTTGTTTTTAATCCAATAAAACTAGACTGTCTCACAAGCCTGCCACAAACGTAGGCATTTGTGGCCTCAGGGCCACATGTGGCCTTCTGGATCCTTAATGCAGCCTTTTGACTGAATCCAAACTTCACAGAACAAATCCCTTTATTGAAAAGGCAAGTCTGGATTCAGCCGAGGGGCTGTGCTTGGGGAGCTGGAGGGCCACACGTGGCCTTGAGGCCGCAGGTTCCCCACCCCTTATCTGAAATGCTTCGGACCAGAAGCGTTTGGATTGGATATTTTCAAATTCTGGAATATCTGCAAATACATCATGAGGTATTTTGGGGATGGGATCCAAATGCAAATATAAAATACACTTGTTTTCATATATACATAGCCTGAAGGTAATTTTATATAATAATTTTATTTTACTTTAACTTCTCACTGTACTTTCACTTCACTTACTTTAACTTTTCACTTCACTTCACTTCATTTCACATTATTTGCTTTTTGAGACAGAGTCTTGCTCTGTTGCCTGGGCTAGAGGACAGTGGCATCATCATAGTTCACTGCAACCTCAAACTCCTGGGCTCAAGCAATCCTCCTGCTTCAGCCTCCCAAGTAGCTGGGACTACAGATGCACACCACCACGCCCAGCTAATTTTGAAATTTTTTTGTAGAGATGGGGGTCTTGCTATTGCCCAGGCTGGTCTTGAACTCCTGGGGCCTCAAGCGGTCCTCCTGCCTCAGCCTCCCTACGTGCTAGGATTACAGGTATGAGCCACCATGCCCAGCCTATACAATATTTTTAATAATTTCATGCATAAAACAAATTTTGCGTTAAGTACTTATGTGCAGAATTTTTCACCTGTGGCATCACGTGAGTGCTCAAAAAGTTTTGAATTTTTCAGTTAAAAAATGGGCAAATGATCTGAATAGACGTTTCTCAAAAGACATCAAAAAATGCTTAACATCACCATTCATCAGAAAATAAAAACCAAAATCAAAATGAGCCATCTTCTCACCCCAGTTAGAATGGCCGTTATCAAAATGACAAACAATAACAAATGCTGGCAAGGATATGGAGAAAAGGGAACTCTTATGCACTATTGGTGGGAATATAAATTTGTACAACCCCTATGGAAAACTGTATAGTGCTTTCTCAAAAACCTAAAAATAAAACAATCATATGATCTAGCAATGCCACTACTAGGTATACATCCGAAGGAAAGGAAATCAGTATGTCAAAGAGGTATCTGAACTCCCATGTCTACTGCAGCACTGTTCACAACAACCAAGATATGGAATCAATCTAAATGTCCATCAATAGATGAATGGATAAAGAAAATGTCATGTGTATATATATATATATATATATACACACAATGGAATACTATTCAGCCATAAAAAAAATGAAATCTTGTCATTTGCGGCAACACGGATGAACCCGGAGGACATTACATTACATGAGTAAGCCAGGCACAGAAAGATAAATACAGCATGTTTTCACTCATATGTGAAAGCTAAAAAGTTGATCTCATACAAGTAGAGCAGAATAGTGGTTAGTAGCGGCTGGGAAGGGTGCTGGGGAATAGGGGGATAGGGAAAGGTTCATTAATAGACACAAAATTATAGCTAGATAGGAGGAATAAGTTCTAGTGTTCTATGCAGCAGCCCCCAACCTTTTTGGCACCAGGGACTGGTTTCATGGAAGACAATTTTTCTACAGACAGGGGTTGGGGAGCAGGAATGGAGGACGATGGGGAGCAGCTGTAAATACAGATGCAACTTTGCTCACTCACTTGGCCACTCACCTCCTGCTGTGCAGCCCAGCTCCTAACGGGCCGTGGACCAATACCATGATAGTACACTTTTAAATCACTCAAGTTGCATCTCTAAAAATTAAGGATACTGTCCTTCATAACCGCTAAACCATTATTATAACTAGAAATCTAAAATAATCTCAAACCTGTAATCAATACTGTCCAACCTAATTCAAATTACCTGTGAATTATTTCTTTGTTCAGTTTGCCTTCCACCTCTAGAAAATGTCTGATTTTTTTCCATCCAAGGTTTTTTCTGAGTTGTCTGGCAAGTTACATTGGACCAATTTACACCACCTATAACAAATGAGTTTAAAAATATGATTTACTTATAAAAGAAGCCAAACCTAAATTGCCCCCTAAGTTCAAATATTGAAATTTAGTCACTATAAATATTGGAAATTTTTCTATAAACTTTAAGTGGTATTTCAGTTCTTAGTAATACAGGTATCATCTTGCAGAATACCTCCAGCTGGCATTTTCTCAATTTGATCGGAAAACTATACTTTCAGATTAACTTCAATCGCTGGAAGATTTCTAATTTTTTTGCAGCATCAGCAAGCCTCATGCTTAAAAAGAAAACTATGACATAGTCAAAGGTACAGCAAAAATACAATGTAGAAAATAAGTACCTGCACACATAGATGAATCCACATGCTAAAAAAAAGAAACAAAAAAAGAATTATTTCCTACTTAAGAGTCAAATTTATGTACTTTGCAAAACATTTCACAATTTAGTCTAGTGTGAAGTGTGCTTATTACAATCTTATAATACTTGAAAACTTTTGTTATTAATAAAATATACAAAATGCATTTTTAACTATCCTATTACTATAGAATTTGTTAACAAAAATACTTAAGTTTTAGCAGAGATGCAAAGATAATACTAATGTCAATGACTAAAAAGGAAATCAAGGCAATGTTACATACATTCGTGGTCCCAGAATCAGGATTTCTCAAAGTCCCTGCTGCAGGCTGGTTGTTGCTGTGTTTGGGACTGCAGTAGCCACTATCGCTGTCAATGTCAGCTTCACTAGCCCCCTGCTCACTAGAAGATTCAGCAGCGGGGTGGGATGCTCTCCTCCTCCTGCCTTTGGACTTCCAGAGCATTGTGGCGGTGGTCTCTGAGAGAGACTTGTTAGCTATATCGGACGGGAAATCTACAAGGCAAGGAAAGTGTGACAACTCTTTGTGATGAACAAATTGATAAATTCTTGTTAAATTATCATTAAGGTTGTAAGAAAATAAAATATCAAACTTTGTGAATGGAGAAATAGGTGACGACTTTTTGAAAAGATCATTAAAGAGAATAAAATAATTGTATAATTAAAATAGTAAAACCACCATCAGCCATTTTACAAATCACCAATCTTTGAAGGGCCACTGTGTGCCCCACTCTACCACCTCATTCTCTTCTTCCTCCAGTGGTTACCTTTCTTCTGAATTCTGTGCGTAACATTTCCTGACTTTTCTTTATAGAGTACCATGGATTTTTGTATTTCTAAAACATAAATCATGTAATTTTGCAGTTTGTAACCATATTTTTTTAAGAAAAACATACTGTCCATATTCCTCTGTGACTTGCTCCTCCCAACCCCAACCTCAATACTGGTTTTGAAATTCTGGTGCATGTGGCTGTAATTCCTTTATGTCACTGGAATCTAAAATGCCTTTGTATGAATATACCGTAATATACTTACCTTTTGTACCACTGATGGGACACTTGGGTTGTTTTGGGCTCTGCTATTAAAAACAATACTGATGTAAACATTCACACACAGAGACATGAATGTATAACACATGTGTGCATGTGAAAGTTTCTCTAAGGTAAACACTGCCAGATCTCAGGGGATACACAAGTTCAACTTGCCATAATAATGCCAAATCATTTTCAAAGGTGGTTAAAACAATTTATACTCAAACAGTAGGCTATAGATATCCCCACTGATCCATATACTCACCCAATACTTGATACTGTCTTCCAGACTATACCCAATCTGTAGGGTATAAAAAGGTAGCTCATTGTGGGTTTTCGTTTGTATTTTCCTGCTTAATAATGAGGCTGAGCATCTTTTCTGATGCTTTTAGCCACTAATGTTTTCCTTTCTGTGAAATTCTTATTAATTTTACTTTTGGATTATTTGACTTTTGCCTGTTTTTCTACTGAGTTATCTGTTTCTTACTTTTTATTTCATAAATTGTAATCACAGTAAGACATTTTGGAAAAAACCTCTTAGAATCTTCTCCCCAAAAATTAAAAGTTTTTCTTTCTTCACATTTCTGATCATTCATAAATTTTACATAACACTGGTACAATTTTGATTGTGTTAATATTATGTCATATGTTATGATAAGTCTTCATAATTATAATGTAAGATGGCTCCATATTATTCCATTGAGTGGGTATCCTGTGCTTTGCATGACTTGTCACCTGCTACTGGCCACCAAGAAGGTTTCAGTGTTTTTGTTGCACTGCTATAATGTGCGTCTTTAATTGAACAGCCCCCTCTGTTTCTAGGGGGAGGTTCTACTTGGATACATTCACAGAAGTGGGACGACTGGATCAAAAGAAAAATTCCTAAAGTTCTACAAAATTGTTTCGGTCCCCTGGCCCCCCAGGGGTCCCAAGGGCAAGGTGGGATCATTTTCTTATTGATGCGTATAAATTCTTCAGAGATCTAATATCAACCCTTTGTCAGTTACATGCATGGTAAAAATCCTTTCCAAGTTTGTGACTTGTTCTTTCACACACTTTTAATAAATATAAATTCTTAATTTTAGAAATAGTTCCCTCCCTGCAGCCGTAAAGGTATCTGCCTACATTTTCTTCTACCATTGGTTTTCCCATTTAAGTCCTTAATCCATCTGAAATAGATTTGTGTGGGGTATAAATTAGGGGTCTGTAATGCTATCTCTGTCATTGTCCATATATGTATTTACACACATGTGGGATCTGTTACTGGGCTTTCTGTTCTATTCAATTTTTGTATACTACACTGATAACACAAACCTGTAGAAATTATGATGGCTTTATAAGTCCTAATATCCAGAGGAAAAGTTCTTTTCCAGAGATGTCTTGGCTCTTCTCACATGACTACTCCTTTATTTTAGAATTAATTTGTCAAGTTCCCCCAGCAATTCCTAGTGGAATTTTTATTAGAACTATACTGAGTCTATAGACTAACTTAAGGAAAACTGACATTTGCAATATCAAATCATACTACATGAACATGATATGTAAGTTTTTCTTAATGTCTTATGATAAAGTCTTACAGTTTTTTTGCCTCTATGTCTCACACATCTTCTCTAAAATTTATTACCAGAAACTATATATTTTTGTTCCTACTGTAAATGGCATCTTTTCTTAAATTTTGTTTGTTGGTGGCACACTGAAATGCAATTAACTTTTATATATTATCTTATATCTAGCCATCTTATTATGACTAAACAATATGAGCTTGTGTTCAAAAGTAAAAATGTTACAAATGGAAACACATTCCTCCTCAGCTATAATATTTAATTCTATCTCTGACTGATACCAATTAATCCTCAGAAATTAAAAACAAATTAAAGAATAAAAATACTGACAGAATGTATACTCTTCTATTCAAATTATGTCTTTATCTTGTCATTTTCTAATTCTTATGCTTCAGAAAGTTGTCTTTGTGGTCACTTAATTAGCAAACTAAAGAAGTATGAATAATTTTTTTTTTTTTGGAGACAGGGTCTTGCTCTATCTCCTGGGCTAGAGTGCAGTGGCATCATCATAGCTCACTGCAACCTCAAACTCTTGGCCTGAAGCAATCCTCCCTCCTTGGCCTCCCAAAGTGCTAGGATTACAGGCGTGGGCCACTGTGTTTGGCCAGTAAGGATAATTTTTAAAAGCCTTCCCAGGGATGAAAAGTATGCAGAAATGAGTCACTATGAATGGGGACTAAGAACAACCACACCAGGAAACTTTGTAATACATTACATTGTGATTCTTTTCCATAGCTGCTGCAAGCATATGTCAGAGTCTGTTAATCTCACAGCTTTACTTCTTTACGTTTTAACCACATGATGACTGTACTATCAGCAAGATTGTTTTTTAACCAATTCCCAGATCCCTTCTCTGTTCCTACTGGATCTAAGCAATTGTAAAAGGATAAATGAATAGATGTCCAAAAGAAAAGGTATGGCCCAAATGAAAAAAAGCATAAACCACTTTATTTCTTTCAACTTAGACTTTATTTGAGCAGAGGCTATAGAGAGATAAAAAGTAATTATGCCTTTGAATAGCTCTAATTCTTGGCCTTGGATCATTAAAAAGGATTTTTTACTCGTGTCAAGGACAATGAGTAAGAGGAGGTAGACATCTACTCTACAGATAATGAGATGAGACCAGAGATACAAATTGGAATTTCATGATATAAACTAGAAAATAGCTAGAATATTATAAGAATATTCATTCTTATCTATCACCAGAAGAAACCTTTTGTATTTAACTTACATGGTCCTCTAAAAATTTTTGACAAAATGATATCTGAGTAGTTCAAAAGTTTTACTTGTTTGAAAGGATATAGTTGTCACTGATAGGTTTGGTTCAGTTCTGTTGCTAAAATAAGGCAAAGATAACTTGCTAAGTTCTTCATATAAAGATGTTACAGGATGTTAGGATGTTTTATTAAAGGGTTTTAATTTAGTTATAAAAACATGTACGATTTTGATTTCAACCAAAATGAATCCCTCAAATTCCTACAGAAACTGCCAAATTCCATCTCTGATTTCTGAACTGCTCCACTACTACAAGGAGAAAAGGAAACCTTAAACCCTTCCCAAAGTTGTGCATAAGCTGGCAAGCGAGTTGAAAGAACATAAGGACGTGTATTATTTTATCCTTCTTAGAGAATTCACAAAGTGGCAGGACAAATAGAAGGATGAAAAAATCTAGAATCCTGTAAAGTTGTACAGACCACAATCATAAAGTCAATACATGAAAACAGATAAAAATCAGTGATGTATATATAAGAACCCTTGCCTTACCGGTTTGCTGTGAAGCATCCACAAGGAGCACAATTTTTGATCGATTATCAGGACCTGCTGCATTTATTTCTTTCTGAGTAGCTACGTTTTTCACCAGTGGCCTTTTGCTTTTTATGTGCTGTTGTAAAAGCTGTTGCTAAGTTATAAAAAAGAAAAGAAACTATTCAATGTACTAAACATTATAAAATACTCATCTATTATAAAATACACCTAAATGTATGTTCCGAATTAGTGGCTTCCAATCCATGGGGAAACAGGATTACCGTATTAGGGTTTCATCAAATTATCTGTAGCAAATCATAATAAGCTAAATAACATAGTATACACACATTTATAAATTATTTTTCAAATAACTATTAACACTGCTATGATCAATAAAATATGAATTCATTTTTGTTACCTGCATTTTTTATTTTCTCAATTAACAACAGGAATAAAATCATATCATATAAAGGGTTGTAACTTTTTAAAAGGATAACAAAAAGGGTGGTAACTTATCCCAAGACTAAATTCTAGTTTGATGAAAGCAATGACATAGAAAATAATTTCTGTTTTGGAGTTTCAAAAGAAAATATTAAAAAGCTGATCCTTTCTTTCACTTTGCAAAATATGAGTATTCATTGCTCAACAGAAATTAACACAATAGAATTCTCAATTTAACTTCTTTAGCTTCCTAAGTTGAAGTGCTAGAAATGCATTCTGAGAAATCATATTCCTTCAGCATCTGGAAATTATACACTGTTATCTTATTTCCAATACTTCTTTTTTTTTTCATTCTCAGAATTCCCAAAAGGATTTCCCTGACCCAGAGTGTTTCCATGAACAAAGACTAAAAGCTTTTCAAAGTAACCTCTGCTACTTGTTTGTATTTTAATTTGTAAAAATTATGCCGAGAGGCAGCAAACTTTTCACTGAAGGCTAATGGAATCCAGGGAAAGCATTAACTCTTTGGTGATACAGTCATTAAGATGCATCTAAGAAGTCATTCTTCTATCAGCTCAAAAGTGCTGACTAGAAACATGGTTTTTATTCTGATTAGCTTTGATATTAAGGCCTCAATGGCAAAATAGTCTTTTAAGTAAAAAACAGTTATCTCAAATGAAATCTTAATGTTCTTGTGACTGCAAGGCCATCATTTTTTTTATTTTAGTTAAAAGGCTGGTCCTGAATAAAAGTAGTTTCACATATTTATCTTTCATCTTCTTTAGCCCTAGGAGACTCTTTGTTCACATACTACTAAAGCACCTCTTAAATAACAAGTGCTATTCCTACTAAAAATTCACATGCTAGAAAAAATGAAGCTGAAGGGATCTAATGAATCACAAATGTTCTTTTGCATAATATTTCCTTCTGACTTTTGAAGATTAAAGTATCTTGACATGTAATAGCCGTTCAATATGGCTAGTATAGGATCCATACTAACTACCTTTATGAATGTTGGTGTCACCATGCAATTTTTATCACCAAATTAAAACAGTTTGGAAATATTTCTGTATGTTTATATAAAACGCTCTGAAGGAACATGAATATGACTGTAAATCATATCCGAATCAAGAATGAGTAACAAGTAACACAGAGAAAAAATTATTTTACAAAAAATATAGCTTTGACCATTTTACATTAGTGAACAAAATGTTTTATAGTAAATTCAGCACTGAAGGTCAACCAATACAAGTAGGAAATTACTTATACTAGTATTAACAACAGAATCAAAACCATACACTTACTTTTGGTACCACAGGTCCTCTGTTACTGTTTCTGCTTCGATGACTGGACAACGGGAAGACCTGTCCAAGTTGATGTGGACGCTCGGTGCATTCTGTGGTTATAGCATTTACAGTGTTTGGAGTCTGAAAGGTATTGGAGTACGGTGTAGGAAAAGGATGATAGAAACCCATAACTTGTGCACATGGTGCTGGCATCAGCTGGTAATATGTATACTCCGTAGAAACAGGTGGCTGAGCAGATATAATGGGGTAGGCAAGGTATGGTCCAGTGGGGTTTGGATTGGGCTGCTGCCATCGTATATCGTTGTTATACAAAGGAAACTGTCTGCAAAATCAAATCAAAAAAGAACAAATCTATTGACGAGTCTAAAAACTATACTAAAGCAAAATTTCTTAACTCATTGACTTACAAGAAAAAACAGTACAGAACAGTAGCTTCGCAATTCTTGGAAAGGGGACAAAGCTAATATCATCTCTGCTATAATTAGAGGTCACTATGTACCTGTAATAACAATTTAAGTGACAGTATAAAGGAATCCAACCTAACGGTTTCACAGCATTCCACATATCATTATTATTTGTAACTCTGTCCTCAACCTCCTCAAGGTATTTCTGCCCAAAAGTTAAACACCTAACTGCTGGATCTGCCAACAACAGTAGTCCAAAGTTCCCACCCAATATTCACAACTGTGACAGGCTTCTGCAAAAAACAGAATCAGGTGATCATTGTGTAAGGTGATCACTACATAGGGTGATTTAATTCCTCCACCTCTCATTCTTCAGCTTATTCCCAGGCCTCCTGCTCCTCTTCCCATGTTCTCCTAACCACTTGGCTAAGTCCAGCTCTTTTCCTGGCTCCCCTCCTTGGCAATGGAAGCAGCCTCCAGGTACAAGGGAAAAAAGAGAAGAAGCCTGTGCACTAACATCCTATCCTCAGCATTAGACCTTCTTCTAGTGCAGCTCATATAAAGCACCAGCCAAATTCTTTCTGTCTCAGCAGCCCCCTCACAAAAGGTTGCTGCTGATGAAAATATGAGGTCCTAGGGAGTGGAGGTGAAGCACAGAACTTTTCTTCACTGCTCTCATGACAAAACAAAATGGAATAATATTCACTATCATATTCCTAAAAATATTTTTAAATAATCTGCTGGCTGGCTTACTCATGAATTCCCAAAGATGATTTGGTAAAGCCAGAAAACAAATTAAGTTTATCATACTGTACACGTGGCTGTTTTGTCAAGTATAAAAATAGCATTAAATTTAGTTTATGAATCATCTCACGTATTATCCAATACAGGTCAAAGATTTTTAATACAATGCTAACTGCAATTAAAAATGATCCCTTAGTTTCTACTGTTTGTCCAACCCCCAAAACTCTCTTATTAAGAGTCTCGGAATATTATTTTGAATATTCAATATTTGAGAAAGTAGTTTAGTGGTCTCATATATCATAGATGCAGAATTTCTCAAAGAATGTGTGCTGGCACACTGGTGTACCACAATGGGTTACAGATGCGTAGAAATACTGATTGCCTCAGCTCTCAGGGATACGTGGACAGAGCCTAGAGCCACCAGCTGCCTCATCCATTTATCCCATAGTGCTAGAGCAATAAAATTTCTTCAAAAAAGCTGAAAGTACTTTTATACAGCAGTAAAATGAATTATACCAATGAAGTGCTAATCACTCAGTCTAAGCAGGGTTAGAAAGGCTATCCTAAGTTATACCCTAACCACTAAGGTCACACATTTTCTGAATTGCAAGCATTTTGCTAAATCACCCTGTGCCCACGGCACAGACACTAAATTTAAACTAAAATCAGAGTCTAGAAATAAATGCTATGGCCAGGCACAGTAGCTCACATCTGTAATCCCAGCACCTTGGGAGGCCACGGCAGGAGGATCGATTGAGCCCAAGTGTTCGGGACCAGCCTGAGCAACACAGTGAGACCCCATCGCTACCAAAAAAAAATAAAAAAAGAGCTGGTCTTGGTGGTGCATGCTGTATCTCCAGCTACTCAGGAGGCTGAGGCAGGAGGATCACTTGAGCCCAGGAGTTTGAGGTTACAGTGAGCTATCATGATGCCACTGCACTCTAGCCTGGACAACAGAGCAAGACCCTGTCTTTAAAAGAAAAAAAGGTTTCTGTTCACCTCTTTCTGAATATTTCATTCCTCCCTTTGGGTTGATTTATTTGAAATAAATTTCAATGACTTAATATCAGAAATATACATATCCAAAGAACTCCATTTCCTCTTAGAAAGAATGAGAAAATGATCCATGTTAACAATTCTCAAATTTTACGTTAGTTGGCTTTATTTACTCCTCTTAAAAAAACAGAGAAATGGTTAACATTTAAAAGTTAAAATGAAGTGTGCTTTGCCAACTTCTAAACGCCCCCCCCAAAAAAGAAAATAATAAACAAATTACCTATTGGACTGGTTTTCCTGTACAAATGGATAACAAGTAATCAGGTAGCTGGGAATTGGAGTTGGTTCTATACCAGAAACACTTCCATTATCATTTGGGAGAGCCATAGGGATCATAAATGTATCAGGATTCTTCTTCTGGGGAATAAACGGCTCTACCTCAGCCGATAGTTTGACATTCTTCAAAGAGAAAGTAGAATACATTAACAACAAAGCAAGCAATTTAATACAAATTTACAATTTAACAACAGAAGAGTTGGCCTTTACAAACAGTAACTGGATCTCTTCTCAGTATTCACAAGACATCCAAAAGGAACAGCAATGTTAATGTAAAATAACTGAATGATCAAGTTATTTGAACAAAGCCATCAAATAAAATAAGGAAAAAATTATCAAAGGTTACTGTATTTTAATAAAATTATTTATGTTATCAAAGCTGTTAAAACAATTGAGAGTACACAGAAGTTATATCTCAGGGCCTAAAAATAAAGTTGGTAGTAAGAAATGTAGCTCTTGAGAGAAAATAATGTGGTTTTAATTAATTTTTTTAGGGGAAAAATCAGAGTTCTGAATGATAATTATATTTGAATAGTCTAAAAAATAGTCTATTTCTATTTCAGGAAAGTAGATTGTATTATTAAATTAAAAGAAAAATGTCTAAGATGAAAAATACTTAAGGAGAAAAAACTTCTGGTTCACAGTTAAACTGGGGAAAAAATAAGAATTAACTTCAGTTTCTCAGTAGACATCTCAGCAAACTAAAAATATCCATTAATATGTAGTCCATTTTAGTTTACTTTGTATCTCTTCTTATAAAAAATCTATAGAGAGTTAAAAGACATATAAAAAACTATAGATAGTATTTAGGGATGCATATATGAATGATAAAAACTATAAAAAAAAGTAAAAACGATCCATAAAGTCAGGATAGGAATTACTCTTAGGAAAGAGGGAGCTGTAGTTGAGGAGATACCTGGAGAGCCTCTGGGGTGCCGTGCAAACTTCTATATCCAAACTGGGTAAAACTCATAAGGTGTGTACCTTATAATGATTCATTAAGCTGTACATTGGTTTTACAGTTTTCTGTGTAGTTAACAACAAATTTTAACATTTTAAATTATAAAACAAAATTTATAGGCACATGCTGCAAGGGTAGAATTTAAAAACCACATAAATATTATAATCTAAAAAGATATTAAACACTTTTTAATAAAACCAGTAAATGAAATGGAAGCCAACATTTTAACCATTCAAAACAATTACCTTAAAAGCAATGGTCCTAACCAGAACTTTTTCCAAAAAAACCCTCTAGGATGATATTCATTAGAAGCTCCCATCAAAGAATAGTTGTTAAAATAAATTTCGGGCATGTTTCTCACAAAAGTACTTAATAAGGAATCCAAGAAAATCTAAACACAAGACTTGATATGCTCAATACACAGCCCTCATTCAGAAAAATTAAGTTCTCTAAAAACAGAACCCTGTAGATCAGAAATGCTTGTTAATAAGGTGGTGGGGGGGGACAAAATCTGAACTACATAGCAGTATTAATTCAATATCCTTCTTCCCTACCTAATTTAACTTTGACGTCTACAGCTGTACATTAACCGAATCTGAAGTAGATAAACTGTAGTAATAATACCTATAAATATTTGTGAACTGAAGTTGGTTCCTTGAATTTTAACATGAGAGGCGTGGCTGGGCGGGGTGGCTCACACCTGTAATCCTAGCATTCTGGGAGGCTGAGGTGGGAGGATTGCTTGAACTCAGGAGTTCAAGACCAGCCTGAGCAAGAGTGAGATTCTGTCTCTACTAAAAATAGAAAAAATTAGCTGGGCATGTTGGCACATGCCTGTAGTCCCAGCTACTTGGGAGGCTGAGGCAGAAGGATCGCTTGAGCCCAGGAGTTTGAGGTTGCTGTGAGCTAGGGCTGACACCTTGGCACTCTAGCCTGGGCAACAGAGCCAGACTCTGTTTCAAAAAAAAGGAGAGAGAGAGAGAGGCAAAAGCACCTTCACACACTAATAATATGTTAGTAATTTTCACTCAGTAATATTCATTAGAATTCAAACTTATTTACGTAAGGCATAATACATCAAAATAATAAATGTTTCCTCAATTAGGAAAAGAAAAGCTGATTTAGCTGACTTTCAACAATAATGCAAAGATAATGGAAACGTGCTTTATATAGTTCATACATATGCATAAGAAGAGAGGAACCTCAAATACCATTTTAACTGCACTAAAAATATAATGTTTATTATGTCCTTTAAAAATTAGAAAGTCCCTTGAACATATGGAGAACTCGCTGAACAGTTTTATAAATCTGGACTAGAAGACGTTAGGTTTTTGTTTTAAAGCAAGAAATACAGGCAAATCAAATTATCAGTCTAAAAAGAAAAAGGAATAAATAATTTAAAAATAACACTTTCCCCAAGCCCTCCCCTCAAACAATATCAACTCATAAATTAATTTGGTGGCAAATTCAAATTTTTGCTCAGGTCAAAAGTTGCAACAAATTTCATTGTACTTTACAAAAAAGAGTTTCATAAACTTAGGCATCCCCACTGTTGAAAAGGTAGCATGCATAATTTATAACTAATGTCCGCACATATACACAGTACATACCTTTAAATATTAAAGTTTGTGTTGGTTTTATTCTAAGTGCAATTCTAGATACCAGAGTTCAACAATAAAACTCACAAACACTGAAATGACTCTTTGTTTTTAGTAACCAAAAAAAAAAAAGAGAGAGAGAGAGAAACTGCTATAATCAACAGCTGCACAAACAGAAGATGTCACTAGTAAGAACAGACTGGCGAACTTTCTCCTATAGTTACAACTCTGTATAGTTTCAAAAGTTGTTTACTGTGACTTTGGGATTTTCTGTATCATACATCAAAATGCAGCAGGCCTGAAGGCAATGTTAAGATACCAAACGATAAAATTAATAAAGCCCATATAGTTAACATGTTAAATAAGCAACAGATTCTGGCAATATTTTAATCATATTAGTATAGAAATCTAAGAAACATGTCTTGCATAGTGGACAATAAAATGTTATTTTTAAAATTTAAAAAATTAGATTAGTTACTGCATACATTATTCCTCAGTTTGAATTTCTGTGTTTTAGTCTCTCTACTTTTGTCAAGATCTATTTTAGGGATCAGACATTTTATAGTAGGCAGTTGTCTCCATAAAGAAAATAAATATGCAATAAGTCTAAATTACACTGAAAAAAGTCTAATCCTTGTGCTATTATTTGCTTAAGAAAAAAGCAACTATCAAATAGCAAAATTACCTTTCAGAAATTTCAGAATTTTCCAAGTTAATGAAAAAACTATAATGCTTTTGAAAAAATATTTAAGCAGTTTCACATGTTTTTAATTTTGAGTATATTAAAGCAAACGTCAATAAATAAAATACCTCAATGTGAATAATCTAGAAAACTTAAGAACTTATCAGAGCATGAAACTATAAAGACTTGTTTAAAAGAATTTATTAGACAAATGCATTCAGATCATTAAGAGCCTATATAATTGAACAAATATGCATTGAGCATATGTTCTGGAAAGAGCACTGTACTAGAGTGATTTGGAGAAAATGGGCAAACACTACAAAGCACACAGCAGAGAATGTATACTAAACTCCTTAAAGATGAAACCTCCAGAAGAATGCAAATAATTTTCCCAGATTAAGCAGTAGAAAAAAAATGACACCCACTTAAAAAACAAAACTGAAATTAGAACATAATGAGACACTCTCCCACAGTGAAACTCTAGAGTATGTACCACACACCCACAGAAAAAATATGACCATGGAAACCCTCCATACATTCTATGCTATGGTAAAAATACGGTATCTCAAACATTAAGATATTTTACATCTCATGGCCAAAGATAAAACGTCTTCTGAAGGAAAACCCTATTAATGCTTAAGAAATAACTGACAGTTATATATTGTTTTCTGATTAGAATGGCATATATTTATTAATAAAGTAAATCACTTGTCAAAACAAACTGCAGCTGTTACATGTATAAGTTTTGCAAGACTCCAGAAATATCGAGGGGAAAAAAATCAAAGTATTTAACTTAGACTCTGCCTGTTTCTTCGCTATCCATACATTTTCCTCTTTTTCTTAAAAGAAACCAAATCTAATATTGTTAAAAATCTGACGGTACCTTTTTTAAAAAACAGCTTTCTAGATTTATTAGTTTCTGGTTTATCTAATCTATTAATTTCTGTTTTTATATTTATTATTTTCTCTCTTCCTTTGTGAGGTTCCCCCCCAATTTTTTGCTTTGTATGCTTAATTTTTATTTTCCTTTTAAACTGTTTAACAATGAAGTTATTTATGACTATGCATTTGCCTCAGAGTATAGCTTCAGCCACATCCCATAGGTTTTCATATGTGATATTTTATTATTACTTTTTCAATAATGTATCATTCTACTTTTTACTTCCTCTTTGCGCTAAGGGCTTGAAAATGTCTTTTTTAATGCCCAAATGGTATTTTCTTTAAATGAACATGTATATACTTTGTTTTTGACTGTAAAAATATTGTTTCAAAAATCTGACAAGATAGGTAATTTACTTATATCCATATATAAAGGCCAACTATAAGTATTACAGAATAAACACTTTATGGCAACTTATTTAGAATACATTTAGTTTGGAGCACTGATATTTAATGTTTATAAATTATTTAAAGAAAACAATAAGCCAGACAATTTTTCATCCTTATTGAACAGCACAGTTGCATGAAATCATATATATTCATTACATGTTTTTCTAAGAATTAAAGAGATTAATAATCTATAACTTTGTAAATTCTTTTAAAAGAACTTATCTAATGCTAATATACTAAAATTAAGCCAACATTTAAATTATTTGTGATGACACAAAAGAAATTGTGAACCTCAAGTGTTCTGTCACTTCTAAGCCCATTGTTTATTTTAAAATATCTCAAAACACTGTCCTAAATTTCCTAAAAATAGAAACACTAAGCCTTATAAACAAAATGAACTCCGTGATTTATTCTTCACATCCCTTTATACAAGCTTTTGTTTCTAAGGAAAAAACACATTACACCAAGTAATAGCTGTTCTTAAAACATCTAATTCTGGCAGTTAAAATTAAGCTACTTGTTTTGATTAAATACAGAAAATACTCTGTAAAAGAGAATGCTGAAAGAGATACTCCTAAGATTCTCTTCTGGTTATAACACTCTTTCAAATAGTCATTACTGCAATTAAGATTATCCAGTTACTGTATTCCCAGTAACTTAATTTGTAAAATTTTGATTAACATACACAAAATTTATCTTTTTTATAAAAAGATTTAATATATAAAAAAGAGGTAATTTCCAAGAACACCAAAATGAATGCCTTCAACCAAAAAAAGTTAGATTTTTTTTTTTAAGTTACACTTGTGAAATACCCCAAGGATTTAATTGGGTTAAGATGAAATGCAAAAGGTCTTTTGTATTAAGTAGTAGTTTTTAAAAATCAAACTTGTATGAATTCCTAACCAGTACAATACTATAATGAGTAAGTTTTATGCTGTAGGCATTTCTAGAAATTCTGAATATAAGTCAACACTGGTTTAAAAGGAAAAAACAAACACTTTGTGAAGAAAAAATAGAAATTCAGCACAGCCATTACATTATGGTATACTGGAAAGAATCAAGAAGTCCACAAAGTTGAGAAATCTCAGTCCCTAATCTACCTTTAAGTTAATGGTTCTCAGCCTTCCTTTGAGAATATGATAAAAATAATGGAGTCTTGCCCCAGAAAAACACATACATAAAATGAAGCACGCTCCTTCCAGGTCATCCATGCACCCCTGAATTAGCTGCCTACGTATTAACTAGGCAAAGTCACATCACTTTTTTGGATCTCTTTTCTGAGTGCATCGGAGAGTGAAAGAGTTTCAAGTTATTCTTTCATTTAGGGTTAAGGCGGGGGAACAGGCAGAAGGTACTAGAAGAAAAAAAAATCTCAACAGAAAATCCTTTTTCATGATTTTTTCTAGTTCTCAAATTTCTACAAGATTTTAATAGGTTGTTGACTTTGGAAAGATGGCATGAAAGAGGAAGAGACTCTCTAGTTTAAATTATTTGCTCACAGTACTTGCTGCTAAGATAATCACACACAAATAACTATGCTAAATGTTACCATCTAAATAGTTAATTACATTTCCTCTAGGATGAAAGGAACCATAAGTATACATATGGTAGCATTACTGGTTACAGTTCTGGCATCATGGTAGAGGACCAAAATGTTGAACCCCTTCATTAGCAGTAACGCACATACAAGGAAATGATTCAAAAGAAATTCCTATTTATTTGTCAGGCTTTGAAATCTCAGGTATTTTTGATAGATACCTTCAGAAGTTTTTTTTTTTAATTAAATTCGATATAGGCTGCATACAGAATACTCTGGGTCACAGGAAAGCCTATGTGTATTGGCCAAAAGGCTCCACATCATTTTTGCTTTAGTAATTACATGCACTGTTTTATAAAGCTCATTTGTGTTTTCAGAGTTACATTCACATAAAGCTTTTTTTTTTAATTAAAGCTTCTGTAAAATCAAATACACACAACTAAGAAGCTGTGCTTTGCCTGCAAAGAGTCGGATTTCAAAATCGAAACCAGCTCCAACTAAATATGGACATATACAGGAATTTGGGAAATCTTATCTCATTTAATCAGGTGCTAATTACCCATTTGTAAATTTAATTGGCAAAAATTACTAAACTTTCTTCTGCTTTCATCTATTTGCTTAATGCATTACTGTGTAAGCCCTTCAAAGAGGGGAACAGAGAGTGAATAAACTTTGACTTGAAATTAAGTCATTTCGTAGAGATCTTAAGAGTGGTAAGTACTGGGGGAAAAAACTATTATTTTAGATATTTTTTTTATGTCGTCATTACCCCTGTCTCCCAGCACTTACTAATATGGACAATCAAGAAACTGATGCAACGAAAAACAAAACAGAACACTAATAGGACTACTCTGCAACTATGAAAACGGGCTCGGAAATGAATTCATGCTCCTACGCCCTTAAAATATAAGCTCGATTCTTAAAAAACATTAACTACAATTTTTGCAAAATAATTGGATAAACAAAACAAGGGGAAGCCGTGGTATTATTTCTTAAAAGGAACGCCACTGCAAAAACAATGCTCAACTGCACGTAGATCTAAAAGGCTGATGATTCTCCTTCATCTGTAGTTATCACACATTCTCTGACGGTCTTTCTGGGTGAGAAGCCTTCAAAACGCCTTTCCACCTTGAAAACACATTCCAGAACTGGAAGGAATGGGGGGAGGGGAAAGATTTGCTGGAAGTTACAGGCCCTCCTCTCGGTTCAGCACGGACAACTTGCAGCCTTCTGGCCCTTTTCAACAAGCAGGGGAAGAGAGGCAATGGAGAGCTCCCAGCCCGAGAGGTAAACAGGGCTGGAGAAGCCCCCAAGCCCAAGGCAGCAGCTGGAACAATGCAGGAGAGCGGGGTGCAGTCAGGCTCCCCGGCAAGGGGTGGGGGGTGGGAGGTCTGCGACCGCAGGAACCCGAGGGCTCTGGCTGCCCGAGTCCCACGCTCGGAGACCTGGGCCGGGCCTGGGAGGAAGCGGCGACCCCCGACCCCCAGACCGACCGGCCCTACCCGAGCCCGCGTACCTGGTCTGCAGGGGCTCGGTCCATGGCGCCTCCAGCCGCAGCGGGCCCGCGCTAGTTGGTGTAGAAAGCGCCTCGGGCCGCTTTCTCCATGGCCCCCCGCTCAGGTCCAGATTGGGTTCTGGACCTCCGCCCCTATCTAGCTGGTCGCAACACCGAGTTGGCTACGCCACTGGCCGAAGAGGAGGCTCCAGCTCCGGGAGATGGAGGAGGCGGTGGCAGCCTCGGGGAGGGATCATCTGGGACGGAAGCCGAGGAGAGCCCTAATAGGCGAGAGGCGTAGTCGGAAATGGAGGCGCACAGACGGGAAAGGAAGAGGGCGGAGGCGCGGAGGGGCAGTGGGCGGAGTGACGGCAAAAGGCCTGAGCGAGTGTAGGAGGAACCCAGGATGGCCTGGAGGCTGGGGCCAGGTGGGCGTGCCCGGGAGCAGGTGCCCCGAGCCACACTCCACGCCCGGACTGTTAAACTGGGGGAGTATCGGGCCGCTTGGGACCCAGGACCCCCGGGACCTCGGAGACCTTTTCAGGATCCGAAACCACCTCTTAGTGATGTGGGAAGAGCTTTTAGCTGCCCACTGTACATATGCTCCTTCCTTATGTTACTCAAATAAAGGGAGTCGTGGCTATAAAGGAAAGAGAATACGATAAAAATAATGGAGTCTTGCCCCAGAAAAAAAAATGCATATATAAAATGCACAGACAGAATAGCTGGAAAAAGCTCCGTTAGGAAGCTCCACAAATACTTATTGATTAATTAATTCATTGTCCGGGTCCAGGCCCACCTCTAGACTCACCTTTGCCCCCTCAGGACCCCTCACTTTACCCAGGATCTGTATAACACCACCCGACAGGTAATTATATAGGCCGGTATGTTGCTTTCCCCACTGTACTTATTGATTGTTCCTTTTATCTTCAGATCATTAGCTCCGTGAAGGCAGAAACTGCCTTGAAACCGGACACTTCTTTAGCATGGCAGATTCTCTCTGGGCATCTCCTCATACACACCCTCCAACACCCACACCCTCCCAGAAGAGTTCTTGCTTGCTAGTCAGCTCCTGGATGAGGAAGAAATATAAAAAGCTGTACTGTCAGCCCTCTGTATCCACGCATGCTGCATTCCAGATTCAACCAAGGGCGGATGGAAAACATTTGGGGAAAAAAAAAAAACAATAAAAAGCAACAATACAATACAAATTAAAAATGATACAATGTAACAACTATTTACATAGCATTCACATTGTATTGGGTATTATAAGTAATTTAGAGATGATCTAAAATATTAATAGGATGTGCATAGGTTATATGCAAATATTAAGCCATTTTATGTAAAGGATTGGATTTTGCACTTGTGGATTTTGATATCCACAAGGGTTCCTTGGAACCAACACCCCCTGCAGATACCTACGGACAACTGTATAAGCCAACTTTTATTAATACTTAAGTAAAGGAAGAAAGTGCAGGTGGCTGCTATTGGGGGCACTGGTGTGGAGATCCACAGCTGGGAAAGGGAAAGAGAATATTAAGAAATTTACTTTGTCATGCTTCAGGAGTCTTCAGTAAAGACCTGACTTGCCTTTTCATTTAGTCAAGGTTATTAGTCTGGTTTTATTTGAATAAGACTCCAGGATGAGGGTGGTCTGCAAAGCCCTTAACTGTACTTACGTTGATACAGATTGAATATCTCTACTTGGAAAATCCGAAATCTCAAACACTCCAAAATCTGAAATGCCCTAAAATCCAAAACTTTTTGGTTACAGACTTGACACTCAAAAGAAATGTTCGTTGAGCATTTCAGATTTCAGATTTTCCAATTGGAGATGCTCAACCAGTAAGTATAATGCAAATATTCTAAAATTTAAAAAAAAATTAAAATCCAAAACACTTCTAGTACCAAGCATTTCAGATAAGGAATACTCAACCTACACTGTATATTGGCCTGCTGAAAGGAGCTGTATTGTGTCAGCAAGACTTATATCAAGGCTGGCAGTAGAAACAGTTTGTAAGGAGAAACATTTATACATAAAGATCTCTCATTTAGTTTTATTTATTAATTCTTCTTCCTCCTCAAATTTTATATATGCATGTGTATTTAAAATGCACATATATGTTGGAATATTACATACATGTGCAATTAATGTAATATTGGATCCCTAGTGTCTGTTGCTTACCTAGTTGGGATTCAGTGAATGCTGAATGAATTTAGGGTTGCTCAAAAAAACTAAGTTATTTATAATATATATTATAGTTATATAAACTAACAGATGAACATTATCCTTCACAATTGAAAGATACAATGAACTCTGAATTTTTAGGTTGTCTCCCCGCTGATGGTCTCTAGCCATAAGATACCCATTTGAGTAAAAAGATAACAATAATACAGTCATAAAAATACTGCAGTACTTTGGCTTTTCTTCTTTCTTCAGAGGAATAATCTGAGGAAATTTAAATATAGGAATTCCAAGGATCTTTCCACATTATAGGATTTTGACGATGATGAAATAGTTTTCGTTGTGAATCTTCTATGTACAAGACATCCATTTAAATTATAAGAATGTTTCACAGCTTCTGTGGCTGTCTAAAATAAGTAAATAAATAAATTATAAGAGTAGAATCAAAAGAAATGATAACAAAAATATCACAGTGTCCTTCTTACTTAATGTAATCCTTAAAAAGGTGCCAATAGCTATTAGGAAAAAAATTAAAATCTATGAAGAAAATGAAGACATTTTAAAAATACTACATTTTACAGATGATATGGAATAAATTTGAATTATTTCATTCCACAATAAATAGTTAATGTATTTAATGTACCCGGTACTGTGTGAAATACTGGAGGTACTGTAGTTAATGAGACACTGTGAGAGGAGAGACCATGTTTGTCTTCTGAGCAAGACATACACAGAACAAGTAATTACAAGTGAGATGAGAGTCATGAAAAAGGAAGTTCAGTAAGTTCTACCATGGTAGGGATGGAAGGTGAGGGTTATGATTGGTAAAGAAGTAGTGGGAAAGTTGTTTCAAGAAGAGAAAATGACATGTGTTAGGATTCTGACGAGAGAATTCAGCATTAGTACTTCAACGAGCTCATGCCTTGAGATGAGAATTCAGGATGTGAGGAATAATCCAACAGTGCCTCTGAGAAGTTTGGAGGGGATGGGATACAAAAATCAGCGGAAGCAATAGGCCTTGGAAGGAAGTAGGGACGTGTTGTCCACTGTAACAGAAGAAAAGGAAGAAAACATAGATACGGCTGCAAATCCTGTACATTTATACGTTTAGTGCTGAGAGTGGAGGGAATGCCTGTCTGATAGCTTGTCTCCTCAGTGAAGTAGGAGGCAAGGTTACCTGCCGACAATGAGGGGAGGCAGAGTTGTTGCACTTGTTGAAACTCAGAAAACATATATTTAAGACTTGTACATGTCATTATATGCATATTTTACATCCAAAGAAAAAAACTGTAACCAAATATTGAATTCTGGTCTTAACAAAAAGCATACACCCAAATGTACACCCTATGTAACCCAAATCCCTATCAAGACATAGAATGTTACTATTACCCCCAGTTACTTTTAAAACTTCTCTACTTATGTCAAATGCTCATCCTATATACTATTGTATCTTCACTACCAATGCCTGGCACACAGCAGGTGGTATTAAATAAATATAGCAGCTCGATAAATATTTATTAAATAAATAAATATTTTTTTATGTGATATATTAAATCACGATTCTTTCTTCCAGGGTTTGGGTTATTTAGGCATGTGCATTTTTTTTTTTTTTCTTGTGAGACAGAGTCTCACTCTGTTGCCCTGGCCAGAGCGAGTGTCGTGGCGTCATCCTAGCTCACAGCAACCTCAAACTCCTGGGCTCAAGCAATCCTTCTGCCTCAGCCTCCCGAGTAGCTGGGACCACAGGCATGCGCCACCATGCCTGGCTAATTTCTTGTATGTATTTTTGGTTGTCTAGATAATTTCTTTCTATTTTTTTTAGTAGAGACGGGGCCTCGCTCTTGCTCAGGCTGGTCTCGAACTCCTGAGCTCAAACAGTCTGCCGCCTCAGCGTCCCGGAGAGCTAGGATTACAGGCTTGAGCCACCACGCCCGGCCTAGGCATACGCATTTTATTGAATGAGCAGGGTTCAGTAAGGTACAAGTAGAAAATTATTTTTTATTGCTCAGTCCCTTCAAATTCTCTAAAGACTATTTCTTTTCTGCCCTGGATAAAACCTCATGAAGGTCACACAAACTTCATTCAAAGTTAAAGCTTTTCCTTTTCCCCAACTCAGTCCTGCTTCAGGCTAAAATCCTGTGGCTTAGTCCACTTCTGTTTCGTTTTCTGCCTTTCATATCCCCCCATCTCCCCCATCTTAACCACTCTCTGACAGCTTTTAGACCCCTCCACGTTTGGGTCGTGAGGCGGAAGGTGGCAGAGCTTCTCCGATACTCAACTACTATGACATGCATGAAGTCGTTTTAGGGCAACCACTAATGACCCTAGCCCTTAGCCCTTGGGCTTCCGAGGGTTCAGCCCTCTGCTTGATCCCTTTGGGGAACAGCCAGGCAGTCTTCTTAGCCAGAATCCCTTTTAAAATGGCTTCATGCAGAATTCTCTCCCACCAAATCCTGGGGTCATTTTCCTGCACTTGATTTATCCCGTAACTGTCCATCCATCCCTCCCTTTATAAACACATTAAACCATCTTATTTTTGGTGCCTGTCAAAGTACATTGCAGACTTCAGTACACTTTCCCCTGGGAAAAATTCATGTAGCTACAGTTGGTAAAAGTGCAGCTAGTTCCCAATGTTTCTCTCAGGTCCTTGCATTCTCCCAGACTCCAGGTGACATGTATAAAGTTCTCCAAGAGTTTCCCTGAAAGCACCTTTCACATAGCTTGAGGTAAGGGGAAGCATCTCTTTTTTCCTGTGGGAGGTGTGGGTAAGTATAAGATATCTCCAAAGAAATACCCTTGATGCGTCATTAGTCCCTTCCGCCCCCATGGACTGGAGGTGAGTGATGACTAATGCCAAACCACAATTTCTTAGCATATCTTGCATGATAAACTAACACTTGACTTTAGGATGAAAGGGTACTTGCACCTAATCTATTGTCCCTTGGGCACCTACTCAAGACTGACAGCATCCTTATTGAATATCACATTACATGTTCATTTAACAAATTATTTTTGAGCACCCGTTATGTGCTAGGCACTCCTTTAGGTAGTGAGGATACAACAGTGAGCAAGACAAACTGCCTGCCTCATGGAATTTCCAATTTAGTCTGGGAGACAGATAATGAGCATGTGAAAACCGAAGATAATTTCAGGTAACGATGAACGCTATGAAGGATATAAAACATACCAATGTGATTACTGCAGATGGAGAGGGAGGTGGATGGACCTGGGAGGATGTGATATCTGACCTGAGATTGGAGAAATACAGAAAGATAGGAGAAAGACAAAGCAAAAGCCCTAGGAGGGGAAAATCTTAAATTGGAGGAACAGAAAGGAGAGACCAGTGTGAATAGTGAATGGTGGGAGGGTGAGAGAAGTATGAACAATAGATGGAACGGGAGACTAGACCAAGCCAGATTGTGTAAGAACTTGTAGGCTGTGGTAAGGAGTTTGGATTTAATTTTAAGTCAAAAGCATTTGCAGGATTTTGAAGAGGTGCACTGAATTTTACATTTTGTCTGAATACTGAAAAGACAAATATTAAAATTAATGTTTCTGGGATATAAAAACAAATCTAAATACATATTTAAGAATTGACTTATTACTACTATTTTATTATTAAAAATGTTCATAGTGTTACAAGAAAAACTTCAGACAGATTAAATTTAACAGAGTTTAATTGAGTAGAGAGCAAACAATTCATGAATCAGGCAGCCCTGTGAACCAGAATAGGTTCAGAACAACTCCAGGGCTGCCACGTGGTCGGATAATATTTATGGACAGAAAAAGGAACATGGCTGGGCGCGGTGGCTCACACCTGTAATCCTAGCACTCCAGGAGGCTGAGGCGGGTGGATCGTTTGAGCTCAGGAGTTTGAGACCAGCCTGAGCAAAAGCGAGACCTCATCTCTACTAAAAATAGAAAAAAATTAGCTGGACAACTAAAAAAAATATATAGAAAAAATTAGCCGGGCATGGTGGCACGTGACTGTAGTCCCAGCTACCCGGGAGGCTGAGGCAGGAGGATGACTTGAGCCCAGGAATTTGAGGTTGCTGTGAGCTAGGCTGACACCACAGCACTGTAGCTTGGGCAACAGAGTGAGAATCTGTCTAAAAAAAAGAAAAGAAAAGAAAAGAAAAAGGAACATGACATGCAGAAAACCGAAGTGAGGTACAGAAACAGCCGGATTGGTTACAGCTCTGCATTTGCCTCATTTGAACATGGTTTGAACAGTTGGCCACCTGTGATTGGCCTAAACTCAGTGATTGGCACAAAAGTGAGTTACAGTCTGTTTACATTTCTAGTTAGATTACTGTTCAGTATGTACAGAGAAACCAAACTTTAAGTATGAAAGGAGGCAGTTTTAACTTAATTTAGTAACTCCCTGCTTTTGGTCAGTGTCTCAATTTTAAGAGGTTGACCAAAACTTTAGGCATTGACATCACGGATTAAAGCAGAGGGGATCCTTTTATTAGAATTTCCTATTTTCAGGAGGAAAAAAAAAAAAAGCTCATCTGTTTTGCGATCTATCTGCTTCCCTAAAGTTTCAATTTGATTATGTGGCCCTGCCTTCTAGGTCCTTAAGTGTGGCCTTTTGACTGAATCCAAATTTTACAGAACAAATCTTTTTATTAAAAGGGATGCAGCCAATAAAGATGAAACTTTTCTTGCCTTCTTTGGTGCTTATGAAAGGACAATCTTGAAATCAGAAGGCTGCAGGTTCCCGCCCCTCCAGTCTATTGGGGCCTAGTACAGGAGCTCAGTACAGAATAAAGGACTGTCATAATTTTGTTTAACAATTTCCCCCTTTTGGGTCAGGTTCTCACCAAGGTGAGAGTGTTACCAAACTTAGGGTTTAGCTCTACTCCCAGTTACCATAATTTTGGGTTTCCAGTTTCATTGATAGGTTGCAATATCCTCATGATCACACATTTCTTTGAGTTTTTGTTGTTCCAGTCAAAGAGAGACCATTTGACATTTGGCAGATGGCTGCATTCAAACATTTAAAACTTTTGAAAGGATCCAGTCCACCAGAGAAACTACTACTATGAATATTAGGAGGATAATCTAAGAGTTTGAAGTATGCTCCTTAGCCAGGGTCCCCATGAACCAAAGCAATTAAAATCAAACAGATCAAAGAATGAGCCACATGATGAGTCTACTTATTTTAACCAAGCAGCCTATTTGTTAATCCCCTGTGACTGAGTCTCTATAATATCAAATGTATTTGTCCACAGTGCAAAAAGAAGTGTCACCAGTGAGAAAGATTCTTCTCTGTTCAGCCAGTCGGTAATCTAGAGCAATTCTATTAGCTAGCACAAATTTAGCAAGAGAATTGAAAGAAGTCTATTGTGCAACCATAGCCTTTGCAGTAGAATCTGCTATGGAGCCTATCATGAAGGATAAACTGCTAATTATCGTCTCATTTATATTTACTCCATGCCATGGAAAAAGGGACTAACAATGATGCCCATTCAGAAAGGTAAAGGCCTCCTGGAAATGTTCTCTTTAACCTATGATGTTTGTTAGGAGGAGTGGACCAATGTTTTGTTTTTGACTGATTATGGAGCAATAAAGGTTCTATTAAAATTCCTAGCCCACATTGGCCCTTCATAGTGTATCCATCAAACCATAAGATTTATGTGAAATCCTTCACAAAATCCTTCACAAAAATATACTCATGGGTGCACACAAGGCCCGTTTTCTAGTTCTATTGTTCATGGAGGCATAAACAAGGAAAAAAAATGATAGATTAGAGTCCCATGATGGCAGAGAAGTTGTGATCTATGATCTCGGGAAAGTTGTCTGCATCTAGGATGCCACCTGCTTCTGGGAAGAAACTTCCCTGATTAGTTTTACTTTAAGGTTTCCAATGGGTGTACAGTTCTAAGAGTTGGGAGGGGCCCTTCTGAGTTGTTAGATTATGGACTCAAGATTTGCTTTGGTATGGGTAGTGAGGGCAGTCTTTCTTTGACATTGTTTCCAGAAGACCCAATATCCGGGTTCTAGATCATGAAGGGTTTGATTGCCCTCAGGCAGTGGGCCATGAAAAGCTTCCTTTACCTGGTTAAAATACACTTTTGCATAATGCATCAAAGCCTTACTGCATTTGGTCATATCAGAGTTTAGAAGCAAAAGATATGTAAGATTCTATTATTAGGGGCAAAGGCCTTCCAGTGACTATGTCATGAGGACTTAACATGTTTTCTGCTGGAAGTGAATCTGATTGTCATCAGTCTGCAAGACCTTTGACCAAGGCAATCCAGTTGATTTAGTTAGCTTTGCCTCGGTAATACTTTATTTAACTGTTTTACATCTTGTCCAGTGAAACAAGTACCTCAATCTCTGGAGATTTCTCCAGAATGCCCCACAAGGAAAACACAGTTTTAAATAACTTTTTAACTACGGTTGTAGTATTGGCCTTCTTGCATGGAAAAGTTTTGACACAACCAGACCTGAAGTTTTGATTGCCTTCCCAGGATTATGGGTTTGACAAACTTAACATTGATCATAAACCATTTAAACAATTTAGAAGTCACCGTACCACACGCACACACACACACACACACACACACACACACACAGAGACACATTTTTATTTGGATCATTTTATTTCTTTCATGATGAGTGATAGCGTGCAGAGCTTTTAATAATGGAAGCTTTTAGGACTCAAAAAGGACCAGGTGGCCATCCAGCCTCTCCATGAATCCCCACTTAACGTTGGATTTATATCCTCTTAAATACCAATTTTGTTTCTTCAATTTAGGTGCATAGCACTGTTTATTAAATGGGTTATCATAGGTAATTTGACTTGGACCATAGCTTATTCAAATTGCATATCTTAACAATTTCAGTATTGGCTGATTTAGCATGAAAATCTGGCAAAGCATTTTCTTGGTATTCAATTAATTCTTATCTTGTCCTGCTTGGGTTAGCAGTTTTATAAACCAGTAAGTCCCTTCACTGAAGTTTTTAGAATTCTTACCCCGTCCAAATGCTATGATCCTAAAGTTATCAGAAGCCTGTATTCAAGAGTGCTTGTCAGAGGCCTTTGTAATCCTTTCCAAAAACTTCCTTGAAGACACAACACTTTAGGACTTTACTTGCTTGTAAAGAGCTTTCAGAAAATGCATCAGAATTAAGCAATTGACTGTGAAAACAAGACTTAAAATGATCGTTTTTAAAGACACAATTGACAAGAAAATTTGGTTATTTCTTTGGCCTACAATAATTTAACATAATAACCATAATTATGACTGGTGATCTATACCAAGAAATATCAGAATTTTAGGAATTTCATGCAATTTGGGAACACATATTAACAACATATCAATAAATATATAACTCAAAGAAGGTTAAACATCATTTCTTATTTGACGTAGCCAAACTTCAGAAGTTTGAAATAATGCAGGAACAATTTAGCACTCTTGGTGTTTACTGCACATTGCATTTTAAATAAAAGTCCAGGCTGGGTGTGGTGGCTCATGCCTGTAATCCTAGCACTCTGGGAGGTCGAGACGGGAGGATCACTCAAGATCAGGAGTTTGAGACCAGCCTGAGCAAGAGTGAGATCCCTGTCTCTGCTAAAAATAGAAATAAATTAGCTGGACAACTAAAAATATATAGAAAAAATTAGCCAGGCACGGTGGCACATGCCTGTAGTCCCAGCTACTTGGGAGGCTGAGGCAGAGGATTGCTTGAGCCCAGGAGTTTTTGAGGTTGCTGTGAGCTAGCCTGACGCCATGGCACTCTAGCCCGGGCGACAGAGTGACACTCTGTCTCTAAATAAATAAATAAATAAAAGTCCATTTTCAACTAAAGTCAGATGAGGAGCAAGATACTTTTTGGCTTAGCTCTTGCAGGTAGAATACTTCTGATAGTAATGTTGCCACCTTCCTTTCCAATAGGAATGGACAAAGGTAAAGTTTTTCTGCTCTTCAACTCTTAGACTTGAATATTTGGCCAATGGAGATGAATCAATTTCACTGAAGTCCCCTAGAAACTGAAGCTGATGCTGTGCTTAAAGAAGATGCTTTGTGGATGTTTTCAGATGCACACCTCAGATTGTTACTCTCATTTAGAGTTTTAATATGTGTTGAATTTAATATGTGTTTATTTCTTCATGCCTTTTATTATTAATTAAATTTTAAGTATACTTGTGGCTCAAAAGGATATAATTTCTTCCGAAATTTACCTAACCAACTTTTCTTGTAATTGTATTAATTTTCAATTATTTCTCCATTTAACTATTAATATTTGAAAGTTCTCAATAATTTTTTGCATAAAATTAACAATTTTCACAACCATCATTTCTGCAATTTAAACTATTAATAGCATTTCAACATAAGGAGTTACATCCACATATTAGCACTGACTCTGGCTAACTGTCTTAGTCAGTTTTGCGTTGCTATCAAGGAATACCTGAGGCTGGGTAATTCATAAAGAAAAGGGGTTTATGTGGCTCACAGTTCTGCAGGCTGTACAAGCAGCATGGGGCTAGCATTTGCTTCTGGTGAGAGCTTCAGGGGTTCCAGTCAAGGCAGATGGCAAAGGGAGAGCAGGTGTGTCACATGGTGAGAGAAGGAGCAAAAGAGAGAGGGGAGGGAGCCAGGCTCCTTTAAACAACCAGCTCTCATGTGAACAAAGTGAGAACTCACTCATTGCTTCAGGGAGGGCACCAAGCCATTCTTGAGGGATACACCCCCATGAACCAAACACCTCCCACTCGGCTCCACCTCCAACATTGGAGATCAGATTTCAACATGAGATTCGGAGGGGACAAACCATATCACTGACATACTTTGTTCTTATAACTTACAGTTACGCTGATTAGATAGAATGATTACACAGTGAGACCATCTGATGGGAGGGGGAGGGGGTATACCAACTTTAGAGTTACCAGAGGGTGAAACAGAAATTTGACAATTTGGCCTTCCAAAGGCCAAGGCTGAAAGGGAAGCTGAAAAGCAGATTTTGGCCAAATACCAAGGCCAGAACACAGCTGAACTTGAGTATATATCTCATTTTTTGCAGGAGAGTAACATGATCAAATGGCAAGAGGATGGTAAAGGTGACAGACCATGGAATCAAAGCTGAATAAAGATAGTATTAATCAAAAATTACTAGAGGTAATACCTGCACGTTTTCAGCATATAAGATAAATTCACCAAAATTCCTGTGTTAGTGGCAAACTGATGGGAAAAAAGGTCCCACTGATAACAGCAATGTTATGACGGAGAGAGCACTACCGGACTAAGAGTTGACAACTTGAGACTAAATCTTAGCTATGCCCGTTATAGGCTGTGTGCCCTTGAAAGTCACATAAACTTCCCTGCCTCAGTTTCCTCTTCTGCACATTGCATAGGGTTGTTGAGATGTTCAGGTTGAAGTAATGAATGTGAGAACACGTTGCAAGCTCTGGAAGAATGGTTCTCAATCTGGGGCACTTTTAAAACTAGGATACTCAGGCCCCTCCTTAGACCAATTAAGTCAGAATCTCTACAGCAAATCACCTCCCAGTGAGCCAGAGTCAGCCATAAAATCCTAAATCAGATCATGTCATCCCTCTCTTCAAACCTTCCCATTGGAGTTTCCCATCTTAGAGTAAAAGCAAAAGTCCTTAGAGTGGCCACTGAGGCTGCTGTGATCAGGCTTCCCCCGTGCCTCTGGCTTTAGTTCCTCTTCCTCCCCTCCTCTCACTCAGCTGCAGCCACACTGGCCTCCTTGCTGTTCCCCTATCATTCTCAGCACACTCCCACCCGGGAGCCTTGAGCCTTGTTACTTCCGCAGCTGGGGACACTCCCCGGTTATCCCACATGGCTCAAGGCCTCCATTTAGGCCTTTGCTTGAATGTTACCTTTGAGTGAAGCCTTCCCTGACCGCCCTCTTTAAAACAGCACACAAACACACACTCCCTCTCCCTTCTCAGCTTTTTCTCCGTAGTACTTATCACCATCTAAAATGCTGTATATTTTATTTATCTTGTTTGTTTATTAACCGTTATTTTCGTCTCGAATGTAGCTCCGTGAAGGCAGGGATTTGCCTATTTGTTCTGCCTGGTGCTGGGTATTCCCAGTGCTAAGAACACTGCCTAGAACATGGCAACCTCTCTGAACACAGTTATTGTTGCTATTACAAATGGAAGTTCTGAGCATGCACCTTACTCAGTCTAAAAACTTCACTGATGGCTCACTGCCTACCCCAAATGTATTCTGGGCTTCTCTACCTCCCTGACTTTGCTCATGCAGTTCTTTCTCTATTTGGCATGCACCCCCCTCTATTGAAAATCATTTCCTCCATTTCCTGGATGAAAAGGATCCTCTTGCTTGTTGTGCCACATCCTGGCTTAAATTGTTTGTGTACTGTGTATAATTATTTATGTAATTATTTCCTTGCTAAGAGTGTACAGTCCTTGAAAACAGTGTTACTCATCAATGTTTGTTGAATGAATGAATGAGTTTGCCTTTATAGTTGACTCAGACACTCACCATAAGAAGGAAGATAGGTAACTAAATGGTGGATTTAAATGGAAAACCCCCAGCTACTTTGAGAACAAAGGTTGCATGTAAGTAAAACAAAAACAGAAGATGATAGCAGCAAAACAAGATTTGTGGATGGTAAGATCAACTACATAATAAACTGTCTTGTGACTAATCTAGGTTAGGTAAGAGTGAGTGGAAAAGGAATGAATTTTTTGTATAAATGGACTCTGAGATGCAGATAAAAAGTTAGTCATGGCATTCATTTTTATGACGGTGAGGTCTTCAGGCCATGTCGTTTAAAAACAGGAAATAACTTCCCAGATTTATTATGATGTCCTTCAGGTTATTTTCATGAACTATTCCAAATCTCAATCTTTCTTTAGAAGATACTATTTTAGGATAGTGAAAACAGTAAATCTCTGGTAGTTCCCCTTCATCTAGAAGTGCTACATAATTTGAAATGGAATGGCCGGGTGCAGTGGCTCACGCCTATAATCCTAGCACTCTAGGAGGCTGAGGTGGGAGGATTGCTTGAGCTCAGGAGTTCGAGACCAGCCTGAGCAAGAGCGAGATCCCGTCTCTATTATAAACAGAAAGAAATTAGCCAAACAACTGAAAATAGAAAAAATTAGCCGGGTGTGGTGGCGCATGCTTGTAGTCCCAGCTACTCGGGAGGCTGAGGCAGAAGGATTGCTTGAATCCAGGAGTCTGATGTTGCTGTGAGCTAGGCTGATGCCGCGGCACTCTAGCCAGGGCAACAGAGTGAGACTCTGTCTCCAAAAAAAAAGAAAAAAAATGAAATGGAAAAATCTCCTTCAATTCAATGTTGTTTTACCCTGCCTTTAAAAACAAGCCATCTAGATTTGTAAACAAGCCATCTAGATTTTTCAAGTCAGTGACTCATATTCGCAGCTTCCCAAACCTATGTTCTTTCCGGAATGTCCCTTCTGAACCAGCAGGAGCTTGCTTCATCAGCAGGATCTGATTTTTGGAACCAGGAATTTATGAAACTTGACCTGTGAATGTGTAACTCTAGTTAGCCTTGGTATGTCACCAAGTTTCCCTAAGACTTCCAATGATAAGCAAGACATATATCGCAAGTCTCGGAAAGAAAAATAAAGAAGTGCTAGTTAAATAACTCAAACTGCCAGGCGGGCGGATCCTTCTGAGCTCAGGAGTTCGAGACCAGCCTGAGCAAGAGCGAGACCCCGTCTCTACCAAAAAATAGAAAGAAATTAATTGGACAACTAAAAATATATAGAAAAAAATTAGCCGGGCATGGTGGCGCAT
>CAUYSK010053111.1:0-24524 GCA_963575035.1 Avahi laniger
TTCTGCCTCAGCCTCCCGAGTAGCTGGGACTACAGGCATGCGCCACCATGCCCGGCTAGTTTTTTCTATATATTTTTAGTTGTCTGATTAATTTCTTTCTATTTTTAGTAGAGATGGGGTCTCGCTCTTGCTCAGGCTGGTCTCAAACTCCTGAGCTCAAACAATCCGCCCGCCTCGGCCTCCCAGAGTGCTAGGATTACAGGTGGGAGCCACCGCGCCCGGCCAAGACAAAATAGATCTTGAATGCCAATATTTGAAAATATAAGTACACACATATAGATGTGTATACATATATATACCAGTAAGCAAAGTGAGATAAGAACTTTTAAAAGGTGTATAATCCAGTGGAATCACATCATACAAACTTCCATGTGAGCCTGCAGCAAGCAGGTAGTTCCATTTGATAGCCTAATTCTAATTCTACCTCTTGTTGCTCCAGAGAAGAAAAGAGATGGGATTGTGAATCTGATGCTCCTTAAATTTATCTTGCCTCTCTGTGTTCTTTACTACCCTGAGTGGGATTCTAGGGTTTAAAGACATAAAGCCATCCAGTGCTCAAGAAAAGAAAAGTGATCTGTTTTCAAAACCTTAAAAAAAAAAAAATTCAGCTGGATCTAACAGGACCTAATAAAAGAAAGAGGCCAAATGTCTTCACTTGATTGAGATGGACAGCTCATGGATTTTATGTCAGAAAGTGTTCTTTAATTATCAACTTCACCTTAACCAGAAATGAAAGTATATTTCAATGAAGTTAAATAGACAGACAAAGGTGACCTAAAACTTGTATGAAACATCAACACTTAGTCCATGGTGACAAATACTCTCACACTTTGAAAACAAAGTCAACCTAACTGAAAAAACACTTTTGGCATAATGCGGGAAATCTAAAACTGCAACTTGTCCTTTAACTGCTTTCATAATCATCCTAAGCAAAGAACACTGTTCTTCAGAAAACTTGAGATTATTAACTCCATTATATAGGTTTCTTAGTCTTAAGTGTGCCTTATGCTACAATTTGGAGAGTATCAAGTTTCAAATATCCACAGGGATGGAAAACGCAAGCACAAAAACCTAGTTTTAAAGGTCCTGTCTGATACCATACAACACAAACTTCCCATTGGTAAAACTGTCTCTATACCACTCTTCTCAGCAGATGGTCACAGGGCATCTGGCAATGAAGAAGTCATTACATTACAAGGAGTATCAGTCCATTTCTGGGTGGCTCTAGCTGGTAACACCTTTCTTAAACTGGGTCCAAGACCCTCTTCTGACATCTACTCAGGGGTCTTGCTCCTACCTTCTGTGGCTATGCTGACTAAATCTAATTTCTCTTCTCTGATACCATTTACCCAATTCTCAAAGAAAACTATAATGTCTTCCACAAAGTCTTAAATATTCCGCTTCCTGAAATCCTCAATAATCTAAACATTTTATGGTGGTACCAAGGGTCAGTTAGTTTATATCTAGTGGCTGCCCAGATCCTAATGTCTGCCTGTTGCTCTAGTGTACGTTTATCAATGCAGGAGAAGGATAGTCCTCAAAATGATCATATTTATTATTGATGATCATATTTATATCATATTTATATGATCATATTTATTAATGATCATATTTATTATTTCATAATAAATAGAAATGGTGGAATAAACTATTTTAAATGAAAGAATTTAAAAGAATTACTGGGCTGAGAACAGAGAAAAAAATTAATAGAAAGAATACTGTTCCTAGAGCCAAGTTGACTTGTCCTAAAATTTTAGTTTACTACATTTAAGTTTGACCCTGGCCAAGCTGCTTAATCTTTTTATTTCTCAGTTTATTAATCTTTAAAATAACATGCCCTACATCTTCCCACCCTGCCCTTCTCCCCAAATCACAAAAAGACTGTGTTACATTTAACCTATCTCCCTGCCTTGTGTTAATAACACAAGTTTATAAAGTCTATAGTGGGTATCTCCTCTCAAAAAGGTCTTGCAATGCAACAATCCTATAAAACACAAACTCTGAGAGCAAGATAAAGCAAATGGTAGGCTACCTAACAAACTGGGTATACTAACCTGTCCCCTCAAATCTATTCCTATAACCCGTCAATAGACAGAAATTTTATTTTTCTATTGGAATCTATTTTCAAGCTTAGTTATAAACAAACAATTCCAATCAATTCTATATTGCCAATTATATGTTAGGGTTACTTACTATACCAGCATGTCAAGATTTTTTAATAGGCCAAGATTAAAAAATAAAATAAATATAGGTCTAGACTAAATAGAATTTTCTTCTGTTTCTCTAAGTTTTGAGACTTGTAGGAAGGATAATGTGGTGCTTTTCAAATCCATGTTAATTCAACTAATATTTACATGTCAAATATTATCCTAGGAACCGGGGACAAAATAAAGACCCTATTATCCTGAAGACTTCATTTTAGTGAAGGGAAGTGGACCATAAAATATTTCTAATAGATTCTGTGATATTCAAACTAATATACTTAATGAAAGTATGGTATAATGATAAAGAGCACAGCCTGTGGAGCCAGACTGCCAAGTTCAAATCCTGGCTTCACCACTTAGCACCTGTATGATCTTGGGCTAGTTAATCTCCCTTTACCTGTTTCTTCATCGATTAAATGAGAATAATAATAATTCCCACTTCATAAGCTGTTGGGAAAATTTAATGAGTTAATGCAAATATGGCACACTCTTTACGATATAATTTTGCTGTTCTTTTCATCAAGATGTGGCATCTATTTCTCTATACTTTGTATCTGGGTATAGACATGTGATTTTCTTTGGCTTATTGGATAATGTAGTCATGAAAATGTGCCTCTCAGATCTCCCACTGTGAAAAGCATAACTGACTGACACTTGCATTGCCTCTGCCACTAGGTCATGCTTTCCAAGGCCTGTCCCCAGCAATGCCTGAGTACAGGGGATAAATGGACTCCTAATTAGCCTGACTGAAACTCTGTTAGCATTGTTTTAGTTCAAGACCCTTTCTGCATAAACCCTCCTTTGGTTTTCTTTTAGTAACAGTCTTATTGAGATATAATTAATATACTGTGCAATATGCCCACTTAAAATGTATAGTTTAATATTTTGTACAATCACTACCACAACCAATTTTGGAAGATTTCCACCATCCCCAAAAGAAACCCCATACACATGACTGACCACTCCCCATTTCCCTTAACCTCTCAGCTCTAAGCAACCACTAATCTAGTTTCTGTTTCTATAGATTTGTCTATCTTGAACATTTTATATACATGAAATCATAAAATATACTGTCTTTTGTGACTGGCTTCTTTCATTTAACATAATGTTTTTGAGGTTCATCCATATGGCAATAGTATCAGCACTTCTTTTAATTGCCAGAATAATAGTCCACTGTATGGATTTACCACATTTTATTTATCCATTCATCAGTTGATGGACATTCCGCACTCTTTTCTTTCCTCTCTCCTTCACAAGGATGTGACCTGCGTTATGGTCTGACTCTCTCCTGCTTTCTCTGGTTCTTTTCCCATTTTCCCTTATAAACGCTTGCCCAAAAAATCTCTTAAATGTTTAATCCTGTCTTGGTGTCTTCTTTTCAGAGGACCCAAGTGGTACCAGGATTGGTTCGACAACACAGGTGGTAAGATGAAAATCTGGGACCGCCTCACTCATTGCCTGGTGGGAATAAGGAATGCAGATAGACCCTAGCACTTGGTAGTGGTCCAACTGCTACAGATTTTACTGGAGGTGACCTGAGTGGAGGGAATGTACTCGTGGGTGCAATGTTTTAGGCATTTAAAAACCAGGGGAAGGAATACTGCCTACAAAGACAGCAGTGTCGGTCAGTTACTGTTAAGTTGTACTGACACCCAAAGAAAGATAATGAGAAACTGAGAGCCATTAACAGTCAAAGACTAAGTGGAGAACCAGACAACCACTTGAGCAGCTTTCAAAGAGGCCATCATCTCCTGCAGTGAAAGACCTGACACAACTAAGCAACAAACAGAGATCTGGTAGTTAGATTTATAGAGCTCCAGAGACATTCAAATGCTCAGACTAGGAAGGTCTATCATTCTAAGGTCAGGGCTCTAGCCAGGAAAATCTGGGATCCTGAGTAAGAGGAGGATATTTGGATGGACACTCCATAGGATGCTGGATCTGCAGACATCCCCTACCCCCAACTCCCGGGAACTCTCACAGCTTAAAGAGGTGGCCTACTCTGGCCTAACAAGAGCCAGAACGTCCTTTGTGCTAGGAAGTGCTGCCAATGCCCCTCCCCCACAAGGCAACAGGTACCTCCTTGTGGGACTTGCCTTTATCTCCTCTCTTGGCTGCTAGGCCAATAATTAGGGTTAAATCCCAGTATTACTCAGCTAGGAAAGTGCTGGGAGTAACAAGATTATACACCAAAAGAGGAATTAGCTAGCACCATGTGAGATTGTGAGTTTGAATTCTGAGGATGCTTGGTCAAGGGGACTGGGATATAAGACTAGGTACTTTGACATCTTGATTCACTGATTTGAGGACACATTTTTGGACACGGAATGGAATTTAACAGCTTCCCAAGGATCCCAAAGGATGAGCAAACTTGCTAATAGGATTACAGGCCTGGAAAAGTGATGGCCAATGTTGAGTAAAGTAAAACTGCCCTGCATGCCCTGGCAGATGGTTCAAAAAAAAGAAGGTTGGAGGAACTGGGCATGCTGGAATGGATATATTTGTCAAGCCAGAAAACACATAATATTATTTTTTATGGGAGAGCCCAAAGGAAATCCCATTGACCAAGGCTATCAGGAATGTATAGATGAGAGGAAGACAGCAAGAAGTTCAAAAGCAGCTCTCCTCTGTAGCCCAAGGCTAGTCATAGAGCTGAGTCATTAATATCCATGGGACCTGAAGTTCCATGATCCTCAACTTGTAGTGTGCAAACTACTAGAAGCAAGAGGCTACAATTACTGGCAAGATCAGAGAGGTAGCCAAGAGGGCTTGATGTGCAGGGAGCTGCAGAGATAGCAGATAGAACATGGCATCTATAGGGACAGAATAAATGGGTACCCAATAAAGATACTGCTCAATATCTACAATCAAAACGAGAGACAAATGGAAGAGCAGGAGGCTGAGGATGATCACCCCAATAAAAAGTCATGATCTCTTGCTCTGTTCCCACATATCTGAGCCAATTTTCAGATCAAGAATCTATCGATGACAGAAGTAGTCACATTCCTAAGAAAGGACTACTCACTGGGGCAAGTATACATTGTGATAATTCCCCTAGTCTTTCCACAAAGAGATTTTTGACTACTACGGGCTTAATCAAATAGTAGTCCCAGGTGTAACTGCTGTGCCAAATGGAATGCCATAGCTACAGTAGATTAATAAAGCTTTGTGGTGACTTGGACTTCAGGATTTCCCATTGGCCTAGCCAAGTTTTCTTAGAACTGCACTGCAGTCTGAGATTCTTCCTACCCAACCCTCCTTCTTTCCTTCCTTCTTTCTTTCCTAGGGGTTAGACCTACATCACCATCTGACACTCTCCAGCCTCTTCTGGCTCCCTACCCATTTTTCCTTCACTGACATTTTGGCAAAAAATCTCATACACATCAAATGTTGCCTTGGCATCTGCTTCTCACTAGCAAACAAGACACAAGAAGAGGATTGTAAACACATGTGCCGTACATTGGATTGCTCTCTTGCTTGGAACCCACATATCACATGAAAAAGAAGCGGCTAGCTTCCTGGATGATCAGAGACACGTGCTCAGTCATCCCCATAGAATCAGCTGACATTAGGCAATAGCCAGACATGTGAGTGAGGCCATCCTAGACCATCCAGCCTCAACTAAGCTGTTGGTTAACTGCAGATGCAATAGAGAGCCCAGTAGAAATCAGTCAAACTAGTCCAGATCAGAAGTCCTGCCTAATACTGCTCCACTGACCCACAGAATTATGAGAAACAGTTGTTTTAAGCCACTTAGCTTTAGGGTAGTTTGTTTATGTAGTAAAAGTTAGCTACTGCAACATATAAAGGATGTGAACAATGCCTGGAACATAGTAAACATCATATACATGTTTGTCACTATTATAAATTGGATGATACTATGGGGGCATTATTATTGACTTTTTAAGAAGGTTGATTCTTTATCCTCTACTTAACATTCTACCAGATAACATCCATCATAAATTAGTCCTGTGACCCTACAATTCAAATTTATGCAACTTTACCATGTCTTATATTTTATATAATCACTATATTCCTCTCTTGCCTTTTTCGCACCTGCCTGTCAAAGTTAAGAATTCTTTCTAGCAATGTTTCTTAGTGCTTGTAGTTAGCTTTGGATAACCATTGTGCCCAGGAAGCTGCAGTCTGTTTCAAAGAAGTTGCAGCCATTTCTTCTATATATTCTTTAACACCAAGTAAGAAAATGATTCCTGCAGATAATACAGAAGTGATAAAAGAAAAAACTTAGAAGTAGCTCCATCTTGGAAGACACAGAACAGAAGGACTGTGCTTAAGCTACTTTTCTGTATGGCACTAAATGAATACTTTCCCCAGATTTCTGATCCCTTCTTTCAAGTAGATCAGCCTCAGATTATTTTTCCCCCAGTTACATCATCTGAACTCTAAGAACCCTAATGACAGTCTTAGAGTACAATATGTTATACATCACATATCATGATACTGAAAATAGGAACATATTTAATAAATATAGCAAATGAAACTCTGAATTTTCAGCATACTTCAAGAAAACAATATGTTTCATAGAAAGTTGACATATTTCCAAGTTTCTAATTTTTTAAACAAAGATAATTATGTTCCAGGCCAAGAAGATTTTCTCTTTCCTCCTTCCTTCTTTTTTTTCTTCTTTTCTTTTAAAGAAATAATTTAAAGACAAAAGACAGTGAGATCTAAAAAGATTTCTGAAAAGTCTACTCAACATCCCCCTAAAGTAAAAGTGAGATAATGAAAGTTTTAGAATCTACATTTACAATGTCAACTACATTTACTGATGACCCATTATATACACAACACTGTGAGACATAAATGAAGAGAAGACCTGGGATTTTCTTGAAATAATTTGCAAGTTTGGAAAGAAGGAAAACATGTTTGACTTCATATTCTTTCATAAAACATTTAATGCTCCAACTATAAGCCAGGTATTATATCAGATTTGGAGGACACCAAAATGACCAAGAAGGGTCTGTGACATTAATGGCGGAAATGGGAAAGAGAATGTGTATTTATTACCAGGCCTGAACTTTCCTGCAGGGTTCTCCACTCTCTGTCCAGGTTCGCTGTTGCAATCACTGGGATTTCAGAAAACAGCCAAGACTTAGCATTTACTTTTCATTCTGTGTTTGGCAAAGAGATAGCCCAGCCTTCATTCATAACTGGACTATGTTGCAATTATATGCCTGTTTGGTCATCTCAAACCAGGTGACTGCAGTGTGTGACTACCTAGGGCTCTAACTGATGACCAGCTGGAAGCTGCAGCTGTGGGAGAAAGCTCAGCCACTGAGAAGTGTGAGTCACAGGCAGAATATGACGCCACTGCTCAGGAATCTTTTGGCTCCCCATGTGCTTGCAACTTGAAATTCAAGGTGTTTACTTTAGTCCATAAAACAAACCCATTATGGCTACGGCACAAGTTACCTTCATATTAATCTCTCTTCTTATAAACCATAGCTGAGATGAGTTGGTAGACTGGTTAGGCACTCTAAATTTATGCTTCAGAAATCTGGATGCAAAAAAATTTTAAAGCCTTACAGAAGATCCATGCTTCTGGAATTTCAAGAAGGCATGAAATGAAACATCCTGTCTTTCTTGGACATTGAGACTCTAATTTACAATCTTGAGACATCATACAGAAACATTAAAAGATGGGAATATTATCTGATTAGACTATTTAAATATCTAGTATATGGTACCATTCTGATTTTAAGCAAAATACAATTTTTACTGGGAAAAAATGAGGTAACTAATACAAAATCTCGTATGACAGTCTGTAGGTCTCCAAATGAGGATATCACCTAAATCACCCTGAGGAATGATTTAAGAACAAAGTCCTTCCAGAGAGACAGCCCAACAGCAGGGTTTCCCAGAGAATGTTTTGTGTAACATCATCATATCAGGGGGCTATAGCCAAGTAAGCCTGGGAAACTAGAGTTTATTTGCATACCATAACCTTGTCTTGAGAAGATTCACAATGAACATCAGTATATTAAAAGCCAGAGTCTTTTAAGTAGTAGTCCTAGAATAAATCAACCTCTTCAACATTTCCAAAGCTTATTTGACTATACAGTCATTTTTTCAGATAGTACATATTAGCACAGATTGAACTTTCTGTGGACCGTAATTGGGGAAACACATATCTAGAACAAGGGTTGGCAAACATTTTCTGGAAAGGTCCAAATAGTAAATATTTTAGGCTTTGAGGATCATACAGACTCTGTTGCAACTATTCACTTCTGCTATTGCAGGATGAAAACAGTTGTAGACAATACATAAACAAATGGATGCAGCTGTGTATTCCAATAAAATTTTATTTACAAAAAGAAGTGGCAGGCTGAATTTGGCCTGCTATTAGCTCACCTCTGATCTAGAGAGAAAAACCTTAGGAAAAGGTCCTCTCTTTGTCATATTACTGTTAGCTAAATTAAAAGCTTCCTTGTGATTCAATGACAATTTTCAATTATTAATATAACACTAATGCTGGTGGTAATAGTAATAATGATAATAATTTATTAAACATGTTATTACTCAGTGCAGTAAAATATAGATTTTTCTAATTTCATCTTTAAAACAAGCTTCCTGGCGTATATGTAATTATTTCATTTTACAAATAAGAAAACTGAGTCTGAGTGAGGCAACTTACCCAAAGACATATTATATGACTAGAAATTGTCAGAGCAAAAATTTAAGTCCTAATTCTAACTCCAAAACCTGTACTCTTCACCAAAACATCCCTTTATAATAAGCTGCAATATTTCTTCTTTTTGGTGTGTATGGTAGATTTTTTTAGTAACAAATTTTTTTAGAGACTTCAATAAGTCTCACCTCCTTGTATCCCCAGGTAGGGTAGTGCAAGGAGAGGAATGGGTAATATGAAATAACAAATTACATAATACATTTTTTGCACTATTAAAGATTTCTCAAAGAGTTCTATTACAAATTCAATCTAAGGAAGAAGCTAGCAGTCTTTTATCCAATTAGAGGTAGTAAAAAATCACAAACCAGTCATTTGTTACCTGCCTCAGTAAATGGGAGCTGGTACACAATAGCAGCTAACATTTATTGGGTACTTACTATGGGCTAGATACCGTCCTAAGTATATGTTATCTATTCACCTTTTAAGTCTTCTCAACAGTCCTATGAGATAAGTACTATTATTATCCCCTCTTTCCGGGGGCATATGGGGTACAGCAAGGTATGGTTAGTTGCCCTAAGTCATATGGCCAGTAAGCAGTAAAACCAGAATTTGCCTGGCTCCAGAGCCTACACTCTTAACCACCACTATAGGTGGTACAAATCATGGCTCTTCGGACTCTGGCTCCCTCTGTCTGACCTCTATTTGCAACTAAACCAGGCCTGCACTCTGTTCAAGCAGCACTCTTGTTCTTCCCTTACTAGGCCAGTCCTCTCCCCAACCACCAATGGAATTTGAAGGTGAAAAGCAGGGAAGTGTAGCCAGAGTCAAACGTAGGATAGTGGCCGGGTGCAGTGGCTCACGCCTATAAACCCAGTGCCGAGACAAGCCTGGGCAATGTAGCGAGACCTCCATCTCTACAAAAAACAAACAAATAAATTAGCCAGTCATGATGGTAAGCACCTGGAGTCCTAGCTATTAGTACTTGGGAGGCTGAAATGGGAGGATCACTTAAAGTGATCAAAGTTGCAGGGAGCTATGATTGTGCCACTGCACTCTAGCCTGGGTGACAGAGTGAGAATGAATAAATTAATTAAGATATAGTGGGTGAGTGCTATACCAATTTCTGGAAACAAAACTATCATCCGTGGCTATACCCAATTCCAGGCCACTGGCTAAATTCAGTCCATGAGTATAAGCTAATTATTCTTTATTCAAGAAGATCACTCCAAGAGTCCCTAAAGTAATTCAAAACTTGGTAAATAGCACAGTTGCAAACTGACAATAAGGAAATCCCGCTCACTGATGTAGATCTCCTTAGCTATTTCCTTTTCTCTTCTACAAGTTTGGTATAATAGGGGTTGGGAGTCTTAGGCTGTCTATATCACATAAGAAACCCAAACGTGAACACAAGTGCAGCTCCCAATTCAGCACTTTAATTGAAGAGGAACTTAAAAGCCACCATGCCAACACCGGAAGCACAGTGCCGTGGAATGACCTGCCTAGACAGGAGGGAAAGCCCAGCGGTCCCCCCTTTGAAGTCCAGCTGCCTGAGATTCACTGGCAGCCAACCTTCAAAGAGAGCCGATGCTTCCTTCCCTCAGCCTGGCCGCCAAGCTTCCCGGGCAGCTGGGCAGATTTAGCCACTCTCTGCCCAGCTGTCTGTGAACTCTGGCAGTCAGTCCAAGTGAGGGATAGAGAGGTGGTAGAGAAAGGAGGGCAAGGAACGGGGGGGTGAGAGGGTGACGGGCCCAGCGGCGCCAGGGAAGAGAGGATGCTGGGTTTCCTTGGAGCCGACCTTATCAAAGTCAGTCAAAAGACCAAGCTTCCAACGGGAGCACAATCCAGCTACACTGCAAGGCAACTCTGCAGAGCCCAGGGAGATTTCACATACACTTTCCTTCAAAAACTGAATGAATCAAATGTATTCTAAAGACGGCCCAGTTGCTACAGAAAACAGTCCAATCTTTACATAGGGATGTGGGGAATAAAGCCAAGGTTAAGCACCAAAAATGTAGTCTTTTACTGATTTTGATTTTCCCGCAGCATGAGTTTACACTTCTTACAGACTTTTGGGGGTTGTTTGCTGACTTTGTTGTGGCAACACTTCTGTTCCCCTGGCAGCCAATAGCTGAAACAACTTATCTATTTCTGCGCCTGTGCAGCAGATGCTTGGAGAAGACTGGCTCATTTAACATAAACATTACCAATGTGTTGTTATGTTTATCCTCTTTTAACCATATGCTTGAAGTAGAGAATAGTGAGCATTATTGGCTGCAGGTGCAAAAGGGATGCAGAACAGTGTTATTAGTGACAACAAATTTTTAAAAGAAGTCTAATCAAGAACAAAGTTTGGTAAAGCAGGAGACTATTAAAGTGACTAGAATAGAGGTGAATGGAAAGGAAGAATTGAAGGGTCTTGAGCAGAAGAATAAATCATCAGATTTGCATTTTAGATGAAGTTCTCTGGCAGTGATATAAAGGAGAGGGAGACTAATCCTTAGAAGTCAGGAGAAAAATAATCATACATTTCATTAAATCTTTTCTCTGAATTAGTACAATTTGGTTAGCAAAGGAATGCATGGATGAGCTGGTACCAGACACTATAACAATATGGACAAAAGTCCTAAATATTCACATAGATTATCTTATTAAGTCACTAGTTACTAGCTACAAACTCACCTTCCCTGCTCTTTAGATTTCCTTGAAACTATATGCAACAGCAGCCAGCATTAAATTCAGTGATATTAAAGACATACAATCCAAAACTTATAATCTAAATTTAAAAATATAATACTGAGCCTATGGAAGAAGCAGAAGCTAGTATTTGCTGAAATTCATTCATTCTAAAAACATTTATGGAGTCATTGCTATGTGCAAGGCACTATGCTAGGTGTGGCAAGTGGCAAGATTAGTAAAATGGCTCCTACTCTCAAGAAGATCTGTCTAGAAAGCGAGGCAAACATAAAAACAAATACCTACAATAAATAATGGCAGTATCCACAAACTATAGTAAAACCATCAAAAATACACCATGGTAGTATGATGGTGATAGATTAGGAAGGGAGGAAAGAGAAGGCTGGTAAAGCTTGGTGAGGAGGCTTACCATGGTCTTTGAAGGTTAAGCAGGAGATTGCCAGGGATACAAGGAAATGTTACTCCACTAGAGGACACAGAATATAAAAACCCAGAAGTGTGAAACAGCACATTACTTTTGGAACTACAGGTGGACTCAATAACAGATCAGTAGTAGATAAGACTGGAGAGAGGAGGTTAAATCATTAGTGGCCTCATATGCCTTTTGGCAGAGTTCGAATTTTTACCTTGTAGGCAATGTTGAGCCTCAGAAGGGTTTTAAGGACAGAGGAATAGTATCTCATCACATCAGTATTTTAAAAGATCAGCCTGCAGTGGTGGGAAAGATAAACTGGAAAAGTGATGACTAAGGGCAAGGAGATAAGTCAAGAAACACCTGCCGTGGTCCAGGTGAGTTCAGGTGAGGTTGCTTAAAGCTGGGTAATGGAGGAGTATATAAAAGAACAATCTAAGTTTTTCTCAGTGACTTCCATATGGAGAGTTCCAGCTAATTTGTCAAGTAGATGCAACAAATACAGTCTACTCTGGGTAAGAACCTGGCAATGAAAGAAGAGCTAGAGAAGGTTTTTGTTAAATAAAATAAATAAAAAGCAGAAACTTGAGCATATTTTCTAGGAGCCAATAGGGATGAAAAGGATAAAAATACAGGAAAGGGAGTAACTGATAGAATTAGGTCTCAGAGGAAGCAGGAAGGGAGTGCTCAAATGCACAGGTGGAAGGATTAGTGGGGAAGGAGAAGAGAAAGACCTCTTCCTTGGAGACTGCAGAGAAGGTGGCTGAGAGACCAAGGCAGTATGAATACAGGGATACATTTATACATACAAGGGTGCAAAGTTTAACAGAAGGCCAGCCTATTGTACCTATTTTTCCACGTAAAGGAGAGGAGATAACTGAGTAGGAAGTGGGGATTGTAAGGTGGACCAAAGAGCTGGGACCAAACACCTGATGAGATCAATGACAGGGCTAACTAGACAAGGAAAAAGGAAGGGATTGCTAAGGCCTAGAGGGCCCAAAAGGAAACAAATCATAAATCTGGAATGGCGCCAACCTGCAAAACTGTAGGTTTTCTCAGGTTAGACTTAGATCAGAGCAAAGAAGCAAAGAAACCATAGTATTAGGGTTAAAGTATAGAAAATAGAAAACAAAGCACACTTTAAAATGTTGGTAAAATGTATACTGCAGAAATCTAATGATCTTTCGCTTTTCCCCAAGGACTGTGTCCCAGAGTTAACTGGTTTAAATTTGCATTTTTCCCTTAAAAGACAAAATTTCAGTCAGTATAATGCAACTTGGGGACTCTACTATAAAACTAAAGCCATTTTTCCTTTTCAAATGTTCACTTTGTTAGAGAAAATGCCCTAGTAATAACTAAAGGAGAGTATTGATATTTTGTTTATTCTGAGCATCATATTAACTTATTTTAAAAAAGCAGGAGCTCCAATTTTACTTACTTAAGAAATCAATTTGAAGCAATTATTGACTGGTTGCCTTCTAGGTCCCTGGCATTATGCCAGGTTGTAGGAACAGATAGGAAATACAATTTCTGTCTTCAAAAAGATTACGCTATAATTCACACTCTGTTTTAATAACTTTTTTCTCATTAAAAAAACTTCTTACATTTGATAATGATCCTAGTGATGTGACCCTTACAACTAAAACCACAGAAACAAACACTGACCAAGTAATAACTGTCAGAGAAAAACTAAAAAATAAAATTGTATTTCCATTTATTTTTTAATTTGAAGAAGAAAGAAGATGGAAGAAATGAATGGGAATTTACAACAATTTATAAGCATTCAAAAAATTAGGGATTTCCAGCTTCTCCTAATTAATGAAAAGATCTAACAGATCTACCACTCCATATTTCCACATTGCAACAATAGGCTAATGGAGGAAAGAGGCTGCCTTAAGGTAACACAACGAAGAAATTGTCTTATTTTGAAGTAAAGAAGATGCAAGTCATTTATTAGTAAATCATTAAATATAAGCACAAGAATGCACTGAAACCATTTTAGTTAAGGCAGGAGGCCAGGTCATTTCCTCCTTTGGGCAGACACATTAAGTTTTAGGGATGGACACAAATCAGTCTTTATTTAGATCCAAAGTTGAGATCTAAAAAAGGCTCTTCTAGGTATTTAGTATTTACCTTTATCCTGGAAAACATTTATTTATCTGTAAACTAGTGCTATCTCCACAAGCTCAGAATATTCTCTTAAATTCTTCTTTTCACCTGAATTTCAATGGAAAAGCACAGAAGCTTTGTTATTTACCAATATGTCATGTTCTGAAAGACTATTCACAAGTGCATTTGTTCTTAAGACCCGTCAGCCCCCCATCCACTGATGGCAGGCCCCAGTGATAAGCTCTGGCCCAGGGCCATGGGCTAGATACTACTCTGACATATGGCAAAAACTATCTACTCCTGACAGAGGGGCAGGAAACCCTGCTACCCTCCGCCCTTTCACAGAGAAAAGGGAAGAACTTGCTCTCACCCAAGATCCCCTACAGACACAAAACAGAGTTCAGCTGCCAAAAAGGCATGAAACCTCTCTGGGTTCTAGACCAACACTGTCCAACATGATGGCCACTTGCCACATGTAATCATTGAGATCATAAAAAATGGCTACTGTGATTAATAAACTGAATTTTAATTTTAACTAATTGACATTTAAATACAGTTGTCCCTAGGTATTCTCGAGGATTGGTTCCAGGACCCCCTAGAAATAACTAAATCTGAGGTAGCTCAAGTCCCTTACATAAAATGGCATAGTATTTGGATATAACCTATGCACATCCTCCTGTATATTTTAATCATCTCTAGATTACTTATAATACCTAATACAATGTAAATACTATAGAAATAGTTGTTATACTACATTTTAAAATTTGTATTTTTTTATTGTTGTATTGTAATTGTTTTCCTGAATATTTTTAGTCTGTGGTTGGTCAAATCCACTGACGAAGAATCCACAGACATGTTGGGCCAACTGTAGTGACATATATTGGATAGCACAGATCTAAATGTTCCAGTTAAAAAGCAAAGTTGTTATACGGGATAAAAAAACAAGATTCAACTATATACACCTATAAGAAATCCACTTTAAGTTAGTTTAAAAGTAAAAGAATGGAAAAAGATACCTCAGGCAAATAAAAATCATAAGAAACCTATAGTAGCTACATTACTATCAGGCAAAGTAGATGCTCTAAAGAACAAGAAATATTATCAGGAATCAAGATATTTTACATAATGAATTAGAGATCAATTCAGCAAAAAAACATAATTCTAAATGTGTATATACCCAATAAAAGAGTCTTAAAATACAGAAAGGAAGAACTGAAAGGAGAAATAGACATATCCACAATTATACTATAGTTGAGATTTCAACATTCCTCTCAGTAACTGATAAAATAAGTAGAAATGAAATCAGTAAAGATATAGGTGACATGATTAATACTATCAACCAACTTGACCTAATTGACACTTATAGGACACTCCATCCCAAAACAGAATACACATTCTTCCTACATATAAACAGGGTATTTATTGAGGTAGACTGTATTCTGGAACTCCCCCAAAAAAACCCCAACAAATAAACCACTATAAATTTAAAAGTTTAAAATCATAAACATGGGAGGCCGAAGCAGACGGATTGTTTGAGCTCAGGAGTTCGAAACCAGCCTGAGCAAGAGCGAGACCCCATCTCTACTAAAAATAGAAAGAAATTAATCAGACAACTAAAAATATATAGAAAAAAAAGTAGCTGGGCATGGTGGCGCATGCCTGTAGTCCCAGCTACTCAGGAGGCTGAGGCAGGAGGATCGCTTGAGCCCAGGAGTTTGAGGTTGCTGTGAGGTAGGCTGACACCACGGCACTCTAGCCTGGGCAACACAGTGAGATTCTGTCTCAAAAAAAAAAAAAAAAAAATCATAAACATAAAAAGTATATTCTCAGACCAGAATGGAATTAAAATAGAAATCAATTAATAGAATGATATTATAAAACCAAAATATTTGGAAATTATACCACATGCTTTTAAATATTCCATAGCTCAAAAAGAAATCATACGAGGAAATTAGAAAATATTTTGAATTCCTTAAAAACATAAACACAAAAATCAAGCTTTAGGGGATTGTTATGGATTGAATATTTGAGCTCCCAAAATTGATATGTTGAAACTCTAACAACTGTTGTTTTAATGTCTGGAGGTAAATATTTTGATAGGTAATTAGATTTAGATGGTAGGCCCCCATGATGGAATCAGTGTCCTTATAAGAAAGGAAGAGAGACCACTGCTTATGTCTCCCCATCCCACCCTCTCTCTCATTCATGTAAGACAGTGAGGAGGCTGTCTGCAAGACAGGAAGAGGGCCTTCACTAAGAACCAAATCTGTTGGCACCTGGATCTTGGACTTCCCAGTTTCCAGAACTGTTAGAAATAAATATCTGTTGTTTAGGCCACCCAGTCTATGATATTTTGTTATGGCAGACTGAACTAAGACACAATGCAGTATTTAGAGGGAAATTTAAAACATTTAATGTATATATTAGAAAAGAGGTCTCAAACAAAAGTCCTACACTTCTACTTTAAGAAATTAGAGGCCAGGTGCTGTGGCTCATGCCTGTAATCCTAACACTCTGGGAGGCCGAGGCGGGAGGATGGCTTGAGCTCAGGAGTTCGAGACCAGCCTGAGCAAGAGCAAGACCCCGTCTCTACTATAAATAGAAAGAAATTAGCCAAACAACTAAAAATAGAAAAAATTAGCCAGGCGCAGTGGCACGTGTCTGTAGTCCCAGCTACCTGGGAGGCTGAGGCAGGAGGATCGCTTGAGCCCAGGAATTTGAGGTTGCTGTGAGCTAGGCTGACGCCATGGCACTCTAGCTCAGACAAGAGAGTTAGACTCTGTCTCAAAAAAAAAAAAAAAAAAAAGAAATTACAAAATGATGAAAATGATGAGCAAATAAGAACAAAGAAAATAAAGAGTAGAAATTTAAAAAAATAGAAAAACAACAGAGAAAAACATCAATGAATAATTGGAAATTAAAATAAAAAAACACCATTTTCAAGAGTATCAAGAAAATACAAATCAAATAAAAATCTATACCAAACTATGACTTCCTTGGTTAATAACACAGAGAGATTAATCAAGACAAAAATGTCAGTGTTATTACTTGACTGGTGTATTCACAGTGTTTGCTGACTATAGAAGCATCTGCCTTAAAATCAATATACAGTATGTGCCACTAAGGAATTAGAATATGCTTTTTTCTCTTAGGAAACTAAAATAATAATAGTCTTCTAAATATTTTCTAAGAACTAGCTTAAGGGAAAATAATGGAATGAATTTTGTACAGATCCTTAAGACTCCTCCTACTGATAGAAAATACGATTAGTACAAAATAGAACCTTCTAGTATAGAGCTCTAGAATTAATTAGCCCAAATGCAAATTGTCTATACCCCTTCTTCAGGCTTTCCCGTTAATTAAATGGTTTTTTAGCAGAACATGGAAGACAAAAATTAAAAATCATACTTCAAACATTTAATTTTGTATTAAAATAAAACAAATACCATGGCTGGCAAATGGTTGGGGAAGGGGAGGTTGCTGGACTATCATTCTTGTCCAAAAATCTGAACTTTTGATCATTTGTGGGCTTCTATATTATTAATTAACTCATTCATTAACTCATCCATTTTCTAAACATTTGGAGTACCTATGCACTTTTGAAGCTAGGGCTAGAGAAATGGTACCTATTTAGGGGAACTCACAGTGGAGTGTAGGAGGAGAGTTCTAAGGACTCTCACACTGACAGATTGGGAGGAGGAAGTGACTAATGCTGTCTAGGGGGCAGGAAAGTCTTTATTGAGGTGTTGACATTTAAGGGAGGGTTGAAGGATAACTAGAAGGTCACCAGGCAAAGAAAGGGGCAAACCATATTCTAGGCAGAGGGAACATTATTTTCTAAGGCAAGGAGTGGGAAAGGGCATAGTATGTTTAGAAATGACAAGCAATTGCCTGTCAGCCTAATAGTCATGCTGCTCCTTCTCACCACTATCTAGGACTCGAGAGTTGACTATACTTGAATTTCCACTGAAAAGGTATCTTTTGTGACTATATGAGTCTCATTTAACCAGTATCTACATTTGACCTTTGAACAACACGGACTTGAACTACGCAGGTACACTTAAACGTGGATTTTCTCCCGCCTCTGCCAACCCTGAGACAGCAAAAACAATCTCACCTCCACTCCCTCCTCCTCAGCCTACTGGAAATTAAGATGATGAGGATTAAGACCTTTATGATGATCCACCTCCACTTAATGAACAGTAAATACATTTTCTTTCTTACAATTTTCTTAGTAACATTTTCTTTCTTTAGCTTACTTTACTGTAAGAATATAGTATATAGTACATAACACACAAAATAATTGGGACTATATTATCAGTAAGGCTGCTGATCAATGGGGGGGGGGTCAGCACCCCTAACCCCTGTGTTGTTCAAGGGTCGACTGTATATTATTTTGTGGGAAAATGAGAGCATATGTACCTAAATATTTTCCACTTTCATTGTAAAAGAGATATAGTGTGGGAGCATTAATCTATAATCACAATAATCCATTTTCATGATTTTAGAAACTCTTACCAATGTTTAAGTAAAAACAATGACTCACCTAAATAATACAAAGTTAACAAATTTGGGTTTCCTATCATTTCTCTACATGATTTATAGTCCTAATTCCTTTTTTAAGAGTTATCACTTAGACATAAACACATTAATTATACACATACAGTGAGGATTCTCTGTGTGCCACAATTAAGGTATGTATGTTATGATATTTGTTAAGAGGGTATCAGAGTGAAAGTAGGCAGCAATTTATAAAGGAAATAAAACAAAACGTTAGCCTTTTAAATTCGGATTTGAAGACTCTATAGTTTTAGTGGAAGACAGACTGCACAGATGATGTTGTTCCATATTAACAGTTAATTGGCTTCTCAATTCATATCAACAAACAATTACTGAGTTTCTACTGAAAGTGAGGCACTGCACTAGGCCCTTTGGGGAGCAAGATGACTATGACAGGGTCCCTGATCCCCAGATCTCCCAATCTTGCAAAAGAGACAAAATAATGTAACTAATAACCAAGAATGGAATCACTGCTATATTCAGAAGGTATAATTATCAACATAAAATATCATTTATTAAGCACTTACTATGTGCCAGGCCAAGGCTAAGCCTTTTCCTTACATTATTTTACTTTGTCTTCATAAAACCCCATTTTGCAAAGGAGGAAATAGGCAATATATTGAATTGGACCCAGGATTTAAATTTAAACAATCTGATTCTAGAGTCTGACTTATTATTTACACCTGATACAAAATGTTTTGGGTAAACAAAGGCAGGGACAATTAAATTATTTCTCTCTTGGTAGACTGGTTAAGGTTTCACAGAGAGATACCATTTGAGTTGGCCTTGAAGGAAGAGTGGTTTTCCATGGCTAGAGAAGGTGGGGAGGAGGTACTAAGGCAGAGGACACTACCTAGTCAAAGGTATGGAGGTGGGCAAGTACACGGCATGTTTTAGAAACATTGCACAGAATTGTTTGGTTGGAATATAGAAATGTAGATAGCAAGGCAGAGAAGACAAGGCAAATCTGTACAATCCTACCAGATGGTCCTGCTACAGTGACCCAGACTAAGGGGTCATATCTTGTCCCCAGGACCACATCAGCTGAATGATTCTCAACCTTTCTCACTATTAAGACAAGTTTAGTACCAGACTCTCCAAATCAGTACAAATGAAGTGGGAGAAGGATGTATCCAGAGATAAAAGACCCTTTCTTTCCCCTTTCAAAACTCATGGTAAGTAGCTAGTTGAATCCTTTAATATTCTGCCCCTATAAAAATAAAGCACATTCTGTTGATTGATGTTCTGAAAGCCCTCAAGGAAGTTCTGTTGAAGGAAATGTTGCTGTTTTAAGACAGGATTAAAAAAAGAGTGCATAGATGGGGAAGTAGAAGGAATTATAAAGGACAGTTTCTTTTCTTCCTCAAAATAGGGAGCAAAGCATATGAGGGAGAGTATGTAAAGGAGCAACACATGTATGGTTTTGCCCTTAAATGTAAAAAGATTTTAGAAAACCTAAAAACTATTTCCCAAAATGCCAAAGGAAGTCATAAAAACTAGTCTGAATATTTTTCTGAAACTATAATGTTCATTTCCTCAAGAACAATGATCTACCTCTTATCTAATACTATACAAAACACACTTCATTCTATGGTGCTTCAGATACTGTGTTTTTTTTTTTAAAAAAAAATTGAAGGTCTGTGGTAACCCTGCATCAAGCAAGTCTATTGGCACCATTTTTCTAACAGCACGTGTTCACTTCATGTCTCTGTGTCACACTTCGGTAATTCTCACATTATTTCCAACTTTTTCATCACTATTATTGTATCTGTTATGGTGATCTGTAATCAGAGATCTTTGATATTACTATTGTAATTATTTTGGAGTGCCACAAACTGCAAACACAGGAGATCATGAACTTAATTGATAAATACTGTATGTGTTCTGACTGCTCCACTGACTGCCTGCTGTGCCATCTCTCTCCCTCTCATTGGGCCTCCCTATTCCCTAAGAAACAACAATTAATAACCCTACAATGGCCTCTAAGCATCCAAGTAAGAGGAAGAGTTGCACATCTTTCACTTTAAGTCAAAAGTGAGAAATGATTAAGCTTAAAAGGCATCTTGAAAGCTAAGAAAGGCCAAAAGATAAGTCTTTTGCACCAAATGGTTAGCCAAGTTGTGAATACAAGAAAAAGTCCACTCCAGTAGAATTTTTCAAAAGTGATACTCAAGTAAACACGTGAATGATAAGTAAACAAAATAACCTTATTGCTGATAAGGAGAAAGTTTGAGTGGTCTGGATAGACTATCAAATCAGCCACAACATTCCCTTAAGCAAAAGCCTAATCCAGAGCAAAGCCCCAACTTGCTTTAATTCTATGAAGGCTGAGAGGTGAGGAATGCTACAGAAGAAAAGTCTGAAGCTACCGGAGGTTGTTTCATGAAGTTTAAGGAAAAAAGCTGTCTCTATAACAAAAAAGTGCAAGATGAAGCAGCAAGTGCTGATGTAGAAGCTGCAGTAAGCTGTCCAGAGGATCTAGCTAAGATCATTGATTAAAGTGGCTACACTAAACAACAGAATTTCAATGTAAACAAAACAGCTTTCTACTGGAAGAAGATACCACAGAGGACCTTGATAGCTAGAGAGGAAAAGTCAATACCCAGTTTCAAAGCTTCAAAGGACAGGCTGACTCTCTTCTGAGTGGCTAATACAGCTGGTGACTTTAAGTTGAAGCCTATGTTCATTTACCATTCTGAAAATCCTAAGTCCCTTAAGAATTATGCTAAATCTACTCTGCTTCTGCTCATAATGGAACAACAAAGCCTGGATGATAGCATATCTGTTTATAGCATGGTTTACTGAATAGTTTATGCCCACTGTTGAGACCTACTGCTCAGTAAGAAAGATTCCTTTCAAAATATCATTGCTCAATGACAACGTACCTAGTCGCTTAAGAGCTCTGATGGAGATGTACAAGGAGATTAATGTTGTTTTCATGGCTGCTAATAAAGCATCCATTCTGCAGCCCACAGATCAAGAAGTAACTTTGATTTTCAAGTCTTATTTTTTAAGAAATACACATTTGGCTGGGTGTGGTTGTTCACACCTGTAATACCAGAACTTTGGAAGGCCAGGTGGGAAGATTGTTTGAGTCCAGCAGTTTGAGACCACCCTGGGAAACATAGTGAGACCTCCATCTCTACAAAAATTTTTTTAAAAAGTAGCCAGGTATGGTGGTACATGCCTGTAGTCCCAGCTACTCAGGAGGCTGAGGTGGGAGGATCACCTGAGTCCATGAATTCAAGGTCATAGTGAGCTATGATCAGGATACTGCATTCCAGCCTGGATGACGCAGTGAGATCCTGCCTCTAAAAAAGAAATAAATACCTTTTATAAGGCTATAGCTGGCATAGATAGTGATTCTGATGGATTTGGGCAAAGTAAATTGAAGTACATTGAAAACCTTCTGGAAAGAATTCACCATTAAAAACATTCATGATTTATGGGAGGAGATGAAAATCGAAACATTAATAGGAATTTGGAAAAAGTTGACTCCAATGCTTACGGATGACTTTGAGGGGTTCAAGACTTCAGGGGAAGAAGTCACTGTAGATGTGGCAGAAAGAGTAACAGAATTATAATTATTAATAGAAGTAAAGCCTAAAGATAGGACTGAATTGCTATAATCTCATGATAAAACTTGAACAGAGGAGGAGGAGTTGCTTCTTATGGATGAGCAAATAAAGTGGGTTCTTGAGACAGAATCTACTTCGAGTGAAGATGCTGTGAACACTGTTGAAATTACAACAAAGGATTCAGAATATTACATAAACCTATTTGACAAAGTAGCAGCAAGGTTTGGGAAGGCTGACTCCAATTTTGAAGGAAGTTCCACTCTGGGAAAAATGCCATAAACAGCATTGCATGCTACAGAGAAATCTTTCATGAACAGAAGAGTTAATTGACGCAGTACATTTCACTGTTGTCTCATTTTAAGCAATTGCCACAGCCACTCCAACTTTCAGCAACCACCACCCTAATCAGTCAGCAGCCATCAACATCAAGGCAAGACCCTTCACTAGCAAAAAATTGATTCTTTGAAGGCTCAGATAATTTATACCATTTAGTAATAAGGTATGTTTTAATGAAGATGTATTTTAGTACATTGGTTTTTTTAGACATAATACTATTACACACTTAATAGACTATAGTATAAACATAACTTTTATATGTACTGGAAAACCAAAAATTTGTGTAGTTCACATTATTGCGGTATTTGCTTTATTGCGGTGGTCTGGAACGAAACCATAATATCTCCGAGGTATGCCTGTATTTATTTGGAAAGTAAGAACTGTCCTTTGAAGCTCAAAATACTTCTAGGTTTACTAATTAATTAGCAAACAAGATTTCATTCCCTTTAAGAAAACACCTACGTATTACTCACCAAAAAACAAACCAAACAAACAAAAATATGCATAGGCATAATTCTGGTCAGTTTTAAATTGTTTTCATAGTTTCATTTGGATCATAATTTTATGAAGATAATGGACCTAAGTAGTAGTATTTATGCAATAAATATCAGTTGAACTGAGGATGCTGGGTCATTTTCTCTATGAACATATGATGAAATTAATTAAAGCTGGCAGTAAAAAAATGAACTGTTGAAATACTGAAGACATAAAAACATCTTCAGGATGAGTATTTATTGCTCTTTCTGCTCTTTTTTTTCTTAAGCCACTCTTCCCATTACTTCCTTTGTATTTCTTAGATAAGCAGGAAAAAGCCTTCTCACTTTTTGCATTCTGTGAGTAGGTATAAGAATGCATGCTCACTGTGTACTGCCTAGGCATTGTGCCTCTAACACAGTTCTCTTTTTCTGATTCTAATTACACTTCACCATTTCTTAATTGTCATATGAGTACCTGCTATGTATCTTAGCTAGAGAGTTTCATGCTGGAAATATTTTTTAAGACCATCTTAAATTGGGACCCCTATCTGGATATAGGATTATAATTAATATGCTCATTTTCAACTGTCTCCGATTTTATATCTTGGCAACAGAGATCAAGATTACAATGCCGACTGTAAATAATAAGAAGAATATGATTCTTATTCTCTAAACTTAAGAATTTAATTAACTACTATTTTCAGTAAATAAGATGATGAAGAGATGGAGGAAGAAACAAAGGCTAGAACAAGTTCTACTAAGCATTTGAAAGAGAAAAACAATTAATATGGAGAAGAGGAGAAGAGCAGGACAGGGTAATATAGGAGGGCTTTGGAGAAAGTGGTAACAGAAGGCTAAGAAAAACTAAAACGTGAAATGAATTATCACCAGTTAGTTGATATTGAAATAAATACTGATTAAATTTGCATAATTTCATGAAGTTTGTACTAATAAAGGAATTGCCACTGTAAGTAAACAGGTAACCACAGCTTCAGAAATCATCCTTTCAAAACTCCTACAGGTATATTTAAATCAAATAGTATATTGAGGCCGGGCGCGGTGGCTCACGCCTGTAATCCTAGCACTCTGGGAGGCCGAGGCGGGCGGATTGTTTGAGCTCAGGAGTTCGAGACCAGTTTGAGCAAGAGCGAGACCCCGTCTCTACCAAAAATAGAAAGAAATTAATTGGACAGCTAAAAATATATAGAAAAAATTAGCCGGGCATGGTGGCGCATGCGTGTAGTCCCAGCTACTGAGGCAGGTGGATCACTTGAGCCCAAGAGTCTGAGGTTGCTGTGAGCTAGACTGACGCCACAGCACTCACTCTAGCCAGGGCAACAAAGTGAGACTCTGTCTTAAAAAAAAAAAAAAAAAAATAGGAAAGGTAAAAAAAAAACATTCATGATATTATTAGCCCCACATAATCACTGTTAGTATTTTGGTGTATTTTGTTCCAGACGTTTTTCATAAGCATATTTTACAAAGCCTATGATGTGAATGTCCTCT